>CAUYLG010077961.1:0-53162 GCA_963573385.1 Cacajao melanocephalus
TGTTTCTTAGTTTTCCTTCGGTGGACGCCCTTTCCCCACAGAGCTAGGCCTTCCCGGGTTCAGCTGTGCTTACTGTGAAACTCTCAGTCCTCAGCGCTTCCAATTGCTGTTCTCCTTGTGGGGATGGGACCAGCTGAGCCCGATTCAGGGGGCACCCAGTCGCATATACTCCTCACTGAGAAGCACTGCACTGCTCCGGGGCACAGGCAAAGCAGCTGCACCGGCCAAAAGAGTCGCGCTGGCGACCCGTGTGGCTCCTCCGCCGGGAATTTCCCAGTTTGTGTTCCACAGAAATTCGTCTGAAATTGCGGCGTCCACTCACTCTCTGTGCTTTCACCTGGAGCTAAAATCCTGAGCTGTTGTTAATCGGCCAGCTTATATCTCTCCGCCCAGAGATGAAGTTTTTTCTGTTTCTTAGTTTTCCTTTGGCGGACGCCCCTTCCCCGCACAGCTGGACATTCCCGGTTTAGCTGTGCTTATTGTGAAACTCTCAGTCCTCAGCGCTTACAATTGCTGTTCTCCTTGTGGGGTTGAGACCAGCCGAGCCGTACTCAAAGGGCACCCCATCCCGTATACTCTGCATCGAGAAGCGCTGGGCCGGAGCACCAGCAGAATAGCGGCGCCGGCCAAAAAGGTCGCGCTGGCAACCCATGTGGCTCCTCTGCAGGGAATCTCCCAGTCTGTGGGCAACACAAATTCGTCTGAAAGTGTGGCATCCACTCACTCTCTGCACTTTCACTGGGAGCTACAATCCTGAGCTGTTTTTGATCGTCCATCTTGGATCTCTCCATGGGTGGTTTTTTCAAAGGTGCTGCTGAAATGTTCTTTCTCCTACCTCAATTATTTGTTCCTAAAAGGTGAGGATTTGAGGACTCTGTCTCTTTTAGCATACTTTGTGCTGTGCTCTATATACAGCAGATGCCCAGTGAATGTTGCTGCATTGCTGCTTAGAGGAGGCAATGAGTTGAGCTGATGAGGAATAGGCTCTGTCTGGATCAGGCTAACCCGGACTGGAATCCTGGCTCTTAGTAGCTGTGTGACCTTGAGAAAGTGGCTTTCTTTACCTGTAGTTGGAAATGATCCTTACCATATAGGAATACTGTAAGGACTGATTGAGACCATCTGTGCACAGGGTCTGACTTTTGCTGTTGCTTATTCCCTTGTGATTTTATTATTAGCAAATGGTTGTTTAGGCTGATGGAAGTGGAGGGAACAGGCCTGTCATGAGCCACTTGGAGAGAAGGAGGGAGGTGTCACCTGGGAGAGTGTGGGTCCCGATCTAAGAATTGGGCTTGGCAGGCCCACTTGGTCCCTGCTTAGGAGCCCCAGACCTCCTAAGGGGCTGGAAGGCATTTGCTAGTTGTCTTGATTTGAGGGTTGAGGAGTGGGAGGACTAGTAGCAAATTGGCATCAACCATTTTTTGGAAGCTCATCTCTCGGTAAGCCTGGGACTTCGGTCACACAGATAAGAGGAGCTCAGAAAATCTGAACCAGGTGGCAGGGTTAGGGTCAGGGCAGAAGCTGATTGGGTTCCAGCCACATATGTGGGAAACATTCTAGATGCTCTGGGCAGGAAGTGGGTTTATAATAACATGTTAGCGGGGCCTGGGGGTTTCCTTGTCTGGTCCTCTTGCCTTTGTTTGTCTCTGGTGTCTTTCTTTCCACACTTACCCAGTGAGGAATTCTCTATTTCCCATCTGCTTCTCGTTCTTTCCCACCTCAACTGTTTCACAGTCAACAGCAACAATATTAACTTAACGTTCCTTATTCTTACTTTTAGCAGTGGTATCTCAGAAATTGAGTTGATGGATAGGCAGAGATAGAAGAGTGTGTGTGTGTGTGTGTGTCTATGTCTGTATGTCTGAGAGAGATAGAAATATGCCACAGGGAAAAGGAAAAAGAATGTAATTATCTTCAGACAGCCTAGAGGAAGTAGATGGAAAGAAAGAAGATGGTGGATACAGAGAGCTCAAGGAAAGGAAGAGCTCAAACAATAGGGAGGGAGGAGGTTCAGGAGGTACCCAGGTGCCTGCTGTCACACAAGGACAGTAGCTGACCCACATGGGCCTCTTGGAAGTTCAGCCTCTGCTCACTTTCCTGGCCAGGTGCCTGCACAATCTTTCATGGCAACCCCAGTCACACCCAGCCTTTCCTTGGACTGTGGAGGTTGAGATTGTTGGGCTCTTTGATCAACCTGGCTCTTGAGCTTCTAGGCTGGCTCAGTTGTCCTCTCCTCCAGGTGGGTGTGCAAGTAAGTCTTCCTCCATCTGGGGCAGTGGCCTTTCTATGTGTTCTCTCCGTACCCACGTTTCCTGATCACAGATATTATATCCCTATTTGTTACGGGGCTTCCTGCTGATTTTCCCTTTCCCTGCTAGACTTGGAGCTCCCCAAGGGCAATTATAGCTGGTGTCTTCCTCATCCTTGAATCCCCAGAGCCTCACCAAGGTCCTGGCACACAGGATGCATTCAATAAGCCGAAGGCCTTGGTTACTGAAAAGAAAGAAATTGAGCAGGCTGCAATCCTCATCTCTACTTCCTGACATTAGGGCAGATTGATTAAATGACACCCCTCCTGAAACAATTCAGCCAAAGAAGGGTTCCAGAGGGTGGCCCATTTCAGAGACACTCCTGGCGGCTGATGCCTCAATCCACAGGTCGTCTAATAGCATAGCTATGTCTGTGGGGAGCCCAGGGCTCCTGGGGGTGGCAGGAAGTTCAGGGGCCCATTGTGCTGAGCTGGTGCCAGAAACAGCTGAGGAGAAGCAGCCTGTGACACCAGCCTCTCCAAGGCCAGCCTGGGCATGAAGGTGCTGCTGCACCCTGCATGTGTGACAGAGCCACCTTCAAGTCACCCTCAAGCTATATGGGGGGGCCTCCACCCTCCTCCCGTCCTTCAGTGTCCTCCTGAGGAGCCTGGAGGAGGGCACCCACTCCCAAATACATGCACCAAGGGCTCCTCCATCAGCTCCGCATTTGATAACAAAGTGTCTGATGTGGTTTTGTGCCAACTCTGTCACCTTCAGAGCACCCTATCCCTTCTTGGTCCAGGACACACAATCAAAACTGTTTTTGCAAAATAACACTTCTATGAAAAAAAACCACGTGGGGGATACTGATCTGTAGAACACACCTGAGACAGGTGCAGGTGGGAGTGTAGGGGAACACATTTCCAGCATTTACAGATCCCAGACACAACCCATGGGAACCGTGAGCAGCCCACGAGGGTGAAGGGAACTCTATCATGTACACCTGAGAGTCACTTTCCATAATGGAAACATGGGTGTCACCAGGCCTTTACTCACCTTCTCCAACACTTATTCAGTGTCAAAGACTCAAGAATAGAAAACTGTAGGCTCTTTTTAGACTTACACAAGCCAGGTATTTCATTCTGCATGCCTCCTTTCTATTGTTTATAAACCACTGGTCAGCCTGGTATGCCGTAAATATCAAATGAGCCCAAATGGAAATTGCAAGTTTTAAGAATCAAACTGCTAAAAAAAGATACAGTAATATATGCAAATATATCTAAGTGGTAAAAATTCACATAGCTCTAAATGCATAATATGACCTCACTATATATATTTTATATGTGCTATATATTTTTCCTTATGTAAGATATATAGTATGTATTTATTTGCACATATGTAAAATCCTTCCATATTATTATACAGAGATACCACATTCTTTTTAATGGCTGTTTACATATGGTATCTTAGGTCTGAAAAATTTCTACATTTCTAATAGATGTGAGAAAAATTGCCTCACAAAGAGGTTATAACTGTTGATTTGTATGTGAGCATGGCTGTTTCCCCACCTCTCTGCCAGTGCTCTGGAATGTCAAGTGTTTTTGGTATTGTCAGCCTGATAAGAAAAATAGAATTACATTGTTGTCTTAATTCTTATTTTTTATTATAATTAAGATTAAACATCTTTGTTATGTGTCTGTTGGCCATTTTCATTTGCTTTCAGTTAATTGCCTGTTTATGCCCTTTGTCTGTTTCTTTATTGGCTTGTTTGATTTTTTTTCTTATTTGTAAGAGTTCTATAAAAATAAGTCCTTTGACATGTGAGGTACAAATGATTTTTACCTGCATTACTCTTCACCTTCCCGCCCCCCCCCACCCCACCCCGTTCCTTTTTCTGAATTATCTGGCTATTCTTGCATGATTCTAGTTGCAATTCCTCAAGGAATCTACCTGTCCTAAAAGTGGGCCCTGGTGGTCTTGGTGCAGTGGCCCCTACTGTGCAGGTAGGGACATCTGAAATGAAGATGGAGGATGCTCCTTTTTAATTTCCTCAACAATCACAATGAGACTCTTCAGACTCCTGAGTTCACTGTCAGTGCCCCTCCTTGATTCAGAAAACCTCACTCCACATGTGCTTCTGTCCCGCACAACCTCACCTCACCCAGGCCTTCAGTACCCCATGACTCAGTCTGCTATCCTCATCCCGATATGCACCAAATCTTTCAAGCCACCCTCTTCTCTCAGGCTGTCAACAGCTGCCTGATATCTGGACCCTCCTCCCCACTCCCAGTTCATGGGCATGCCCCCTGCGGTGAGGGTCCCTCTAACATCAGGATCTCTATCCCTCACTCTCAATCTTTCCCCCAGGTTCACATTAATGTAGTGTCTCACACGCACTGGTTTGGCCATTCCCAGCTGGAGTGTACTCCCTATGAGAGTGGAGACTATATCATTATTCTTACGCTATTTCCTCTGTAGCCCTAGCTGTCACATGGTAAGGTCTCCAGAATCTTGATTAAATACATTCATACTGAAATCAGGTTGGTAGTGAGCACCGTCAAGTGAATCACAATGTATTTATCTATTTCTCTCCATTAAAGTACAGCTAGATTGTTTGCAGATTTTTCCTACTACATACAGGGCTGCAATGTGAAAAATTTAAGGTTGATTTCTAAAAATGGAATCCCTGGGTCCCAAGTTGCCTCTCCAGCTTTACCTGGTATAACCAAATTGCACTCCAAGGTGGTTGATCCATTTTATATCCTTACCAGAATATATATGCGATCCCAGTTCCGTTCTCTTTAACATTCAGTGTTATCACATTATTTAATTATTGCCAATCTCATGCAAATGAAATACTGCCTTTTTGTCATTTTAATTTGCCCTTTAGTGCTTATTAGTAAAGTTGAACTCATGTATTATGATTTCCTCTTGTGTGATATCTGTTCCTATGGTTTGTCCATGCTTCCATTGTCTTTCTCATTTTTTCTCGTTGGTTTGTGTCACATTTTTATGTTATTGACACAAATCCTTTGTTTATTATATGCATTGCAAAAAAGCCTATAGCTTGCTTTTTAATTGTATTTTTTGCTAGTGTTTTTATACCAAGGCTTGTGCATTTAACAGAATATAATTTATCAGTGTTTTAGTTTGTGATTTGTGCTTCTGGTGTCTTGTTTAAGGAATCTTCCCATAAAGCAAATCTCTCATATTTTCTTCTAAAATTTATGGACTAGTTCAGTCAATCTAAGATCATCAGGGGCAATTTTTCTGGTTATGATGTATATTTTAATACAATGTTGAATTTGATTTGCCAACATTTGTTTTTGCATAAATTTATATTTACTATTTTGTATATGTATTCATAAAAGAAATCTGTCACTACTATTTCTCTTTCTTGTATTGCTCTTATCTGGTTTTGATACTAGGTTATTATAACCTCATGAAATAAGCTTCTATTCTATAAAATACTTTATATCTGTACTTTAAAGGTTTGGTAGAGTTCTCAAATAAAATCATTTGGCTCTAGTGTATTTTATGGCCAGAAAAAACTTTTGGTTGCCAATTCAATGTTTTGATGCTATTATGTTTATTTCAGTTTTCTAGTTCTTCTTGAGTTAGTTTCAGTAAATTATATTTTTCTGGAAAACTATCTATTTGTTTTACGTTTTCCAACGTATTTGACTGGGAGTTTTAAAGATTTTTGGGGTGAGGGCTAGAAACCCACTACGTTGTCCAGGTTGGTCTCAAACTCCTGGGCTCAAGTAATCCTCCTGCCTTGGCCTTCCAAAGTGCTGGGATTTCAGGCGTGAGCCACTGTGCCCAGCCAAGAATATATTTAAATCCTTGACGTTCTACAGTTATCCTATGGTCTGGCTAAGATACATTTCTTAATTTTTTATCTTGCTTATTATGCTGAGGATAATTTTTGATTGGAGGACTCATACTGTTTTTTAGTTATGGAAAATTCTTAGTAATTATCTTTTCAAAATACTGCTTTTTCTCTAAGTCTCCCTTTTTTTGAGACCAACTACAAGAAAAATATTGGAGCCTCTCCATCTATTATCTATATTTTTTAACTGAACTATCATATTTAAAAAATTTATTTTACTTCCATGCTAGATTATAGTATTGATTTCTCTTTCATTTCCATGACCATTTTTTAATTTCCCATTTTCTAATTATCTTTTTCCTATACATCTTATTTAAACATTTATGCCTGTTTTTATTTTATAATTTCTTGCACTGTATTTTTATGCTGTATGTTCTTAGCATACTTACCTTAAAATCTATATCAAAGGTGTTTTAAAGCTTATTTCACCTGGAATGAGTTTGGGATCCATTTATTAGTTTTATTGACTATCTTTGTAAACATCCAACTTCTTTATATATTTAAGCATTTTGTTTGCAGGCTTATTTCTAAGAAACTTTTTATTGAAGTACAACATATATGCAGAAGAGTTTACAAATGATTGCTACACAGATTAATGCATTTCAGAGTGAATTCACCTGTGTAACCATCATCAGATCAAGAAATGAAACATTACTGAGGGTCCTAGAACCGAACCACTATCCCTCTTAGGCATTACTGCCCCAAAGATAACTATTTTCTTGGCTTCTAACATATTACATTAAGTGTTTCATTTTAATTTTCAATGAGAAGTTTAATTTTGGTCCCCCTCCTCCTCTACCCACAGCCAACTCCCCGAGTTTCCCTCCTCTCCCCACCTCCCTATCTTTAGACCTTGTCCTCCAGTCATGAAGCAGGTGGGGGGCCCCAGCTCCTGTTCCTGAGGCCTTGTCTTTCTATCCTGCCTCCTTAAATAAAGCTATAGCCCCAAGCAGGAAGTAATGGGCTGGGTTTCGTTTATTTTACTTTTGTTTTTAGCTTCCTCTCCTGAGTGAGCCTGGGGCTGGCCCTTCACATCTAGTATGCAGCACTTTTGAGGTGGACCCCTCTCTGAATTCTTACAACCACTGCCTTCCCCTAGCCTTGGCTCCCAGCGCTATTTTGCATTTCTGTTCTCTTTCTTATTCATGGAGATGTTATTTTTACATTTGAGATTGTCAATCTTTCTGTCTCTCTCCTTTGATATTCATCTGTCACTGTCCTTTGGCTGGAGTGGTGGCTAGATAGAGGCAGTATCCGAATATGGTTCTCTGTTTTATCGGTTTCAAACATTGACAATTTTCTTCTCTCCCTTTTCAAACTTTGTAACTTTTATCCCATTATAGTGTCTTGTTTCAGTGGTTAGGACTAGGACCTCCAGCACAATATTTAATAGAAGCAGTGATAGCAGACATTTCTTATCTGTTCCCAGGACTAGATGGACTACTTTTAATGTTTCCCAGTAAATCTGATCCTTACTATAGGCTTTTAGTAGATATCCTTTCTTATGTTAGAGAGTGTTGTATTTTGTCAAGTGTTCTTTCTTTCCGCTCATCTGTTGATTTTATTTTAGGCATTAGAGGGAACAAAATGGATTTAAAAAATCTCTGCTTTGTTCAAAAGTACATTCTAATGTGGACTAACTACCAAAAGACAATAAGTATAATAAGTTGGTAAATTCCATAGTAGATTAGAAGGTGATGATTGCTATACAAATAAATAGACCAGGGTAAGAAAGATTGAGAGAAATGAAGTGAGGAACATCAGCAGGTTACAACTGAAATAGGGTGCTGAGAATAGAGAATAGAGCACTTGACAAGCAAAGATTTAAAGGAGGGGGAGGAACTGCCATGTAGATGTGTGGGGGAAATGGATTCCAGGCAGAAGGAACAGCTGGGCAAAGACCCTCAGGCAGGAAACAATCTAGAGTGAGGCAGGGCAAGGAGAACAACTGTCTGCAACAGAGAGTGATTGTAGCATAAGGCAGAGGACTCTTGGAGTGGGGTGGGTTAGCTCAGCTAGGGCCTTACAGTCCATTGTTAGGACTTCAGGTTTCAATCTGAGTGAAAGGCTTGGAAACTTTTGCACAAAGATGTAACATGACTGACTTAAAAAAAAAAAATCATGACTGCTATGTTGCAAATAGACTAAAGGGGCCAAGAGAGACGGCAAGAAACGCAGTTGCAGGCCATGGCAGTGACTGTGGGAGATGACGGTGGCTTGGACCAAGGTGGGGGTAAGGGTTAGATTCTGAATATTTTCTTCTGATGGTCAAGCCAACAGAACTTACCAATTGTATGTGGAATGTGAGAGAGAGGGAAGAGTCAAAGATATCCCCGGCAAGTCTGCAAAGCCTGAGAAACTGTGATGACTACGTCGCTACCAATGTTGCTGATATTTCCTTATTTTCTATTTCTTCAATTTCAACTATTACCTTTATGTTTATTTCCCTATATTTTATTTGGAATTACTGTGGTATTCTTTTCTGAGTTAAAATATTAACTTATCTAATCTAAATCTTTCCCTTTTCCCCCCTAACATTTGCATGTAAGGTTAGACATTGCTCCTAATTAAAAGGTAAACTTAGGGACATTAAAATTTTAGAGTTTAGTTGAACAAACGGTGATTCATGGATTGGGCAGCTTCACACTGCAAGTGGCTCAGGGCTCCACCAAATGGGGGTGAGGAAGAAATTTTATAAGGTGCATATGGAGCAAGGCAAAGACGTATTTGATTAATTAAAGTGGAGCAGTACCTTAAGGTCCCTCGTCAGAGGTTAGTTGGCAGCCTCTGAGTGGTAAAGCTTAAGCCTCAGTCTCCTAGGATACGACTCTTCACTGTGAGTTGCGGTTTGGTTAGTTTCTGTAGCAACTCAAGCACTAGCACTGCCTCAGTGCTTAACAACCCAAGTGCTGTTTCAGCCACTCTTTGCAAGTTTTGGCATGTGCTGGTTTTATTGTTATTTGGTTTTTAATATTCTGTAGTTTCCATTGTGATTATTCTTTAATCTATGCATTGCTTAAAACTTTAAAAGGGTGTTTTTCTGTTGGTGGGAGTGTAAATTAGTATAGCCACTATGGAGAATAGTATGGAGGTTCCTCAGAAAACCAAAGATAGAACTTCCATATGATCCAGCAATTTCACTACTGGGTGTATATCCAAAAGAAAGGAGAGGAAATTAGTATATCAAAGAGATATCTGCACTCTCATATTTATTTCAGCACAGTTCACCATAGCCAAGATATAGAACTAACCTAAGAGCCCATCAACAGATGAATGAATAATAATAAAGAAAAGATGTGGTACATAGACACAAAGGAATACTATTCAGCCTTTAAAAAGAAGGAAATCCTGTCATTTGCAGCAACATGGGTGGAACTGGAGGCCATTATGTGGAGTGAAATAAGCCAGCACAGAAAGACAAATATCACATTTTCACACTTATGCAGGAGCTAAACAGTGGATTCATAATGATAGAGAGTAGATTGGTGGTTCCCAGAGGCTGAGAAGGAGAGAGAAGTTGGGAATAAAGAGAAAAAAGAATATTTATGTATTTATTACCACTGAACTGTATGCTTAAAAAAGTAAAGATGATTATATGTGTATATATATAATATATATATAACCTCAATATAAAAATTTTTTAAATCTTGAACAAGCTTCAGCAATGTATGTCCATGAGGAATTGTGCCCAGGAGCTTCTCTTTGTGTGGGCTGGTAAAAATACCACAGGCACAAGGGATTGGGCTTATCCTATTGGAAAAAAGGGAGGGGGTGTTTTTACATCTCCAAATGTATTTTAAAATGATTTTTATTATTGATTTCTAGTTTTATTATATTTTGTTTAGATGATATTGATTCTTTGATGATTATTTGGGCTTGCTTTGTGACATCGTATGCTCTTTTAAAAGGGCTCAAACTCTCTGATGGATGCAGGCTGCCCTATATGATCAATAGAGCAGATTTACTCATTAACGTGGTTCACATCTCATGCTGAAGCACAGTCCTTTCATCTTTTCTTTAAAGAGTCAAAAGCTGGGGAAAGCTGATAAAATGGTGGAGTCAGGCATTAGCCCTCTCATTTGCTGTGGGAGTTCAAGCTGCAGGCTGAAGAGCTTAGGGCCCGCACTCTCAGAGTGGGCTTCATCCCAGGAGCCTCCAAACGTGCCTGCTTGGTCTGGCTCTGCGAGGAGACTGGGGACAAAGTCTAGGGCTCAGAAGCAGTGATGATCCAGAAGGCCTCATGGCTTGAGGTATTCTCCACAGGTGGGGTTCCCACAATTCACTCATAGCACCATATCCTAGAGCATCCCAGATCCACACTACTGTTATATATGAGCTCCCAGTTACCTCTGATGGTAGATAATCACTCCAGAAACCTAAAGTTACCGTCTTCCTCGACAAATGGGCCCACACAAACTAAATCGGTAATCTGACCTCTCCTCTGAACCTCTGATTCTGTGAATCACTGTCTGGTGTCAGCAATGCTAGGGCCACGATGGCTTGCGTTGTGTGGGTCAGTGTGCACCCTGCTGCTCCTGCCAGTTTCCCTGTAGGATGCGTGGAAGTCAGGGACCACACCTCTGCATCACAGAAGTTGGGGGGGTGGGATGCTGGATACTGAAAATGGGCCAGATTTTCAGCTCCCTGGGAAGCAGGAGTTTCATGTTACCTTTTCTGTTCAGTTTTTGTTGTTGTTGTTTTGTTTTAGGCATAGTCTTGCTCTGTTACCCAGGCTAGAGCGCACTGGCGTGATCTCAGCTTGCTACAACATCCACCTCCTGGGTTCAAGCAATTCCCCTGCCTCAGCCTCCCGAGTAGCTGGGATTATAGGCACCCACCACCATGCCTGGCTAGTTTTTGTATATTTAGTAGGAACGGGGTTTGACCATGTTGGACAGACTGGTCTTGAACTCCTAACCTCATGATCCACCTGCCTTGGCCTCCCAAAGTGCTGAGATTACAGGTGTGAGCCACCACGCCCAGCCTCTGTTCAGTATTTTCTTTTTAATTTTTTTATTTTTTTTTATTTTTGAAAGAAAGAAAGAGGAAAGAAAGTGAGAGTGAAAGAAAGAAAGAAAAAAAAAACAATGTAAGAGAGAAAGAAAGAGGAAGAGAAAGAGGGAGAGAGAGACCGGGATTCTTGTTCTATTGCCCAGGCTAGAATGCAGTCTAAAAATGGGTATTAAAAACCTCTTTTATGCCAATAATTGTGCTTAACATTGGAGACAGGAAGGAATAAGGGATGAAAATAACAAACAAGCAGCCAACCAATATTTTATTTAAACCTGTGAAATGCTATGCAATTGCTGAGGAGTGATTTAATAAACTGAAGACTTACAGTTCGGCGTGGCTGGGGAGGCCTCAGGAAACTTACAATCATGGCAGAAGGGGAAGCAGGCACCTTCTTCACAAGGTGGCAGGAGAGAGAAAAGTAAAGAGTGAAGTGGGAAGAGCCCCTCGTGATACCATCAGATTTCATGAGAACTCACTCACTCTCATGAGAACAGTATAGGGGAAACTGCTCCCATGATCCAATCACCTCCCTTCTCGTTCCTCCCTTGACTCATGGGGATTGTGGCACTTACAGTTCAAGATGAGATTTGGGTGGAGATACAGAGGCAAACCATATCAGGGCCTTTTGAGTAATTATCTTGGAATTTGGGGAGCATGAAAGCCAATGTATAACTTTGGTCTAAAATCAAGGAAAATGGAAAGCTGTGTTAATAACACATATTTCCAGAGCTTGGTGGGACAAAAACACATGAGCTTCCCTGTAAAATAATAGATACTGCAGAAGAGAACTAGATTCCATATAAAAACGTGCTCCCTTCAGAGGTTTCTTCCTGGGATGAGAGGACCCCAGAGTAAATCCTGGCACAGAAGTTGAAAGAGAACTCTTAATTTCTAGGATAGAGGTGTTCGGCCATGGATGCAAGAAACTAAAAGTGGGAAATTGATAAGGTTTAACTCTGTGTCTCCACCCAAATCTCATCTTGTAGCTCCCATAAGTCCCTAGTGTTGTGGGAGGGACCCAACGAGAGATAGTTGAATCATGAGGGTGGGTCTTTCCCATGCTGTACTCGTGATTCGGAATGAGTCTCACGAGATCTGATGGTTTTTAAAATGGGAGTTTCTCTACACAAGTTCTCTCTTTGCCTGCTCCGTCCACGTAAGATGTGACTTGCTCTTCCTTGCTTCTGCCATGATTGTGAGGCCTCCCCAGCCATGTGGAACCCTAAGTCGGATAAACCTTTCTTTTGTAAATTGCTCAGTCTAGGTATATCTTTATCAGCAGCATGAAAACGGACTAGTACAGAAGTATTTCTTAAGAATCCACAGAAGCCTTTCCTGAGAGAACACTGCACAGCAGCGACCGTTAAACAAGCCATGAAGAATAATAAATAGCCAGCAAAGTAATGTTTTGCATTTTCCTCTAGTCTTGTTTCTCCTTGTACCCAGAGGAGTCTGAAGCAAAAGAGCCAATGGGGAAGGAATTGAAGCAAGGAATACTGAAAGAACTGAATCTATCCCCCTTTCGTGTCCTCCCCCTCTTGTTTTGGAGACAGAGATTGCTCTGTCACCAAGCCTAGAATGCAGTGACACCAAAGCTGGAGTGCAGTGGCATGATCACATCTCACTGCAGCCTCAACCTCCCAGGCTCAAGCAATCCTTTCACTTCAGCTTCTCCAGTAGTTGGGACTATAGGTGCATACCACCATGCTTGTCTAATGTTTTAAATATTTTATAGAGACAGAGTCCCATTATGTTTCCTAGGCTGGTCGTGGACTCCTGGGCTCAAGCCATCTTCCTGCTTTGGCCTTACAAACTGCTGGAATTACAGGCATGAGCAACCATTCCAGGCCCATCCCGTTTTCCCATTACTTGTCAGAGATGTCTTGGTTCAGTCTCAACATGAGAGAGGCAGAACTTTAAACTGTATGGAAGACAGAATTTCATTTTATTTATATTTTAGATTGAACTGGACTACTTAAATCTGAAATGAATAGTATCCTAATACCAGGAAACTTATGTCATCTGCTCAAGATAGCCTCAACAGATGGAAAAGGAAGACTCAACATAATTTGTTAAAGGAAACAGTGGAGAAAAGAAAAACTTTTTCCCAAATACAGTCTTTAAATTCAATTCATGTAAAGGACTGTCAAAATAAACATATCCCATACAAATCTGCTCTACATATTTATTTAAAGACATCGCTCACTCATTTATTCATTTATTCAGAGTATCCCTCTATTCTGGCATTGTCCAACAGATTTTATAACAATTTTAAGTAAATTCTAAATTAGATGTTATAATATATTAAAAGAAGTGCATTAATGTTTGCATTTTGAGCTTCCTTATAAATGGAGATACCACATAGCAATGATAGGGATCAGGTTTGAGGGAGAGAAATGAGAGAGGACAAATAGGGAACGGTAATTATGGTGATCTGACTTCCCTACTCTTGCAATCAAGAGCAGCAGGATGAACTTTCATGCCTGAAAACATTGACTGGCGGTATGGGTTATTGCAAGCACATTCCCTGTATACACTGTGAAGACTGCGTAACCACAGTAGGAGCCAATACACGTTTATGCTGCAATCTTGTATTACGTGTGATGTCTTGGTAATATACAACCAATTCAGGACTCTTTCCTAGAAGCTTTTTATTGAGTATCACAAAATCCACACTGTGCATACAATTTAGAGTCTATCAAAGCAGATGAGGACCTATTATGCTTACTGTCATGGGGAACAATTTCAATCAGCATCCCCACTCCCATCCCTGATTAGTGGCTGCCTATAGCATTGTGCTGAGGCTGATTCATAATCACATCAGAGTGTGGCAGGAGTACCGTAGCAATTAGCAACATGTTCCAGGAACAAAGAGAAGAAAGAGGAGGCAAGTGGGCCATATATTTGACAACGTCTAAATTACAGCTTATTTTTCTTATTTTTTCATTCCCTGAAGCAACTGATCACTGAGGTAAAAGCAGGCTATTGATTTATGGTAAAACGGAGAGAAAACTATGGTTTGATCACAGGTAGCATCAAGTCAGTTTGTAATACCCAAAGTAGTATGTTACTTTTGATCTTAGTTGTTTGTCTTACTATTAATCCAACATCAGTAAGGTGTTTCCAGAGGTGGACAGGACTCTTAGAATACGGGAATGAGCAACTGAAAACTCAGGCATTGCGAGCACATGAGTCCGTATTGTGTACAGATAAATGCCCAAGGAGCCAAGACCAGCTCCAGTTTTTCCAGAGTGGGGGGGCGAGAATGTGTATATTGTTGATTCTCATTATTCCCAGCAGTTATATCCCATAATGTCACTGCAAACACTGAATTAGTGAATACTGAACACTTGCTCCTAGGGCAAATACAGGATTAGGTTCCTGTGAATCCCTAGTCACACATTTTTCTTGACCAATCAATAACATTGATTTAGGTGTGTTTATGTTTAAAAATTTCTTACTTAATATACACTGTTGATTCATTAACATTGAACTCACAACCAACAGCACACTAATTCATGCCTGAGCAAGCTTATCTAACACATATTTTCTGCATAAGGTACATCACAGTCTTCTTGTATTTAGGGATGCCACGCAGCTCTTCAGCCTGATTCTTAGCAGCATTTTAAACAGTGAAATCACTAACAAAAGGCACTAAAAAGCCAAAACCGTGCCACTGAATAGATCACAAAATTACCTTTGTTTACAGTATGAAACCAAAACTTGTTTCCAGAGCTGAAACAAGAAAACAGAGAATATGTGTATCAGGTTACTCAAATTTCTCACATTTCGTGCATGATCATGAATGACAGTGAAAGCATCACAAGTATTGTTTTGGGGGTTACAAATAAATTTTAATAAACAAGCAAATTCACAAATATAAAATCCATGAATAATGAAAATTAACTGTGTGTCTATGTGTGTGTATGACTTTTTAACTAGAAATAAAGATACAGCCTTTAACTAACCTGAAGAGCTGCCATTTAATTGAAAAATTATGACTAGTACAAATATAATATTCAAGGAAAATGCAAACTTGATATATAGGAAGACGATATATAAGACTAAACTTATGTATCATAATAAAGAATTTTTTTAATAAAAGAAGACTAAACTTAATATTTGAAATGCTAATATGAAATTCAAAAAGGAGTCTTTGGAATACTCCAAGCAGAGATGTTTTAAAAGAAATAGGAATTGTTCTGAGCATTTGAGTGTTGGATAAAATTGATCTAAGAGGAATGTAGCAGATAATGGACCTCAGGTGACGGTTCAGAGCAAACAAAGGTTTGAAGGCAGGATTGATACTCAGAGGGCCCCTGTAGCGCTCCAGAACTAGCAGCACGTGGAAGCAAAGATGGACTAGAGAGAAAGGCTGAGCTCCCCGGAGCACACAGAGCAGCCAGTCTGCAGATTTCATTCTGTAATCAGATACACACCCCTGTTTGACCTTCATATTTTGATTTCAGGCTCAGGCTCCAGTGGAATAATGGCTGTGCCTTTTTTGTATGTGTGTATTTAACTAAATTAAGCATGCAACATTCTGCACAGATGGGCACTTGATAAATTTGTTTATTGGTTATTCTTTCACTCCTGCCTTGACCGAGAGAAGTGAATGATTATAGTTTTTTCATCCTTTCTCAGAAACCTCAGTGTGGGAGCAAAGTATTTCTTTTCACTGCCATTCCTTTCCCCAGGATAAAAGAGAGAAAGTAAATTGAGCCGTAACAAATATTAGCCCACATATACTACTAAGCGTTCCCAACAAAGTGGAGATTAAATGAATCCACCATGTGGCTTTCAGAGTTGTGATATAGTCAGGGGCAACAGTCATAAGGACCTTATTTCTGAATCCTTCCTGAGAATATGCCCATGATTAAACTCTGTGCTGTCATTTAAAATGAGGGAATTCAACATCCGGCAATTAATATCACACTGGAGTATTAAAGTCATATCTGCAAGCCCTTTATTACATGTAATATTTTAAAGCACATAAATATTTTTAAATTGTTTCTCTTTCTACCAAAGGTCTTATTTACAAAGGGATGGATGTTACTGGTGTAAGGTGACAGACAGGCAATCTTCTTGCTCAGGGACTGAGAACATTTTTTGTAAAAGTTCAGATAGCAAATATTTTAGGCTTTGTCTAAGAATAGTCTCTTTCACAACTGCTCAACTCTGCCATGTGAAACCAGTCATAGATGATACACAGGCGAATGAGCATAGCTGTGTCCCAATAAAATTGTATTTATGGGCGTTTATATTTGAATTTTAAATACCGTTCGCATCTCAGAAAATACTGTTGTTCTTTTGATTGATTTTTTTTCAACCAATTCAAAATGTAACAGCCATTGTTACCTCGTGGGACACACAAAAGAGATTTGGCCCATAGGCTGTAGTTTTCAGACTCCCGCTGTTAGGTAAAAGAGAATCAATACTTTTCAGAGACTGAGAAAGAGGCCTTGGGCAGGCTAGGGGTGTAATTGTGAAGTGTGAATCTAGGTTAAGAGGACAAGGTTCTTTGTGTTTGGAAAGCTTAAGTATTGCTCCTAATGGTACCTTATCAGGGACCATTGGAGGCATAGGCCTTTGCTACTTCAGTGGTCTAGAAAGATGCTTCAAAGCAGTACCAAAGCACCCACTTGCAGTATTGCTTCAGGTTCTTCTGGCTAAGAAGAGTAGAGAAATCAGAGGAAAGGCAAAATATTACTTTCCTGGCTACATATTACTCTTAATTGCTCTTTTAATGGTCTGTGCTATGCAGTGCTCTCTCACAGAACAATTGTGAGTTCTTAAGAAACACTTCCTACTCTCAGTCTCTTGCATTTATATTGAAGATCTCTATCCTAGAACTCAGAGTTCTTCCCCAGCTCCTGCTCAGGGACTTATTCTGGGGTCCTCTCATGCCAGGAAGAAGCCCTTGAAGAAAAAATATTTTTACTATGGAGAGGAGGCAGAGAAATACTAGGTAGAAAAGGGTAGGGTCTCTGGCAAGGGTTTCACCCTATAGCCTGGACCTGTGGACCTAATGAGAAGTTTACATCCCCATTTTCCAACCTGAATGTTGCCTTTTGGCCCATGACACCTCCTATCCTGTGCCCATAAAAACCCCAAACTCCACTGGTAGAGGAGAAGAGTGGCTTGGCAGAGAAAGGGAGAAGCAAAGCGTCTGAACATCGAGAGAAGGGGAGGCAGCTGGACATCAGAGACTTCAGTAGGAGAGGAGTTTGGCTGGGGATGGCCAAACTCCGGGGGAAGAGCATCTTTTCATTCCATCCCCTTTCCAGCTCCCCACCCCACCAAGAGCTATTTCCACTGCTCAATAAAATTTCCACATTTACTATCCTTCAAGTCAATGTGACCTGATTCTTCCCGGATGCCGGATGAGAACCCAGGTCCCAAGCGGGCAGGGTATAGAAGACTGTCACCATGAGCCTCCCCTGAGCTGGTTTAACACTTAGCCCTCTGTGGATGGCAAATGATAGAAGAGCATTATTTGTAACATATGCCCAGTGGGGCTCCAGAGGTCGTGGGCAACCCCTCCATGCTGCCACAGATTGTTACAAGGTTTGTTCTGGCCAGTGCCCAAAGGCACTCACCCCGGCTTCTGCAATCACTCACCCCAGCTTCTGCACTCATTCACTGGCATGCTCCCCCTCCTGCAGGGGTTTGAGTGTGGTGGTCAAGCAAATGAACCACCTCTGCTGCAGGTCCCACAAGAGGGTCAAGGGAACTCTCCTATTTCATTTTCATAAAGGCTCTAGCCTAGTTCCCTCCTGCAGTTTTTATTTGGCTTATAGGAAAACTCACATGTCCTTGTCATACCAAACTTTGGAAATGTGTGCCATTGGCATGGTTTTCCTTTCTCTCTGATTTCAGGCAAGAGTCATACACTGGCCTTCATGCTCCCCAAATTCCAAGAGGTATATGGCAAATTACCAAAGAATTATCTCACTGCATAAAACATTTGTCCTATAATGGCATCTAATGCATAGTCCTTTAATCAAGCTCAAAAATGTTGAGTAAAAAGGTCAATATCTCTTCTCTGTGGCTGATCCTCAGTTTCTCTCTCAGAAGGTGGTTTTCTCCCGTCCCTTATTTAGCTTGGAATTTTGGAGAAGACACATTCTCCTCTCTCCCATTATAGGAAAAGAAGAGACATGTTGCAGTACTCCTTATATCTACTAATTTCGTTCCATTTTCCTTCCCTATCTGATCAATCTCTCTTGAATTTCGTATCTTTCCTTAGATAGGGCAGTGGTGGACCATAGGCTAAGGGTTGCAGAGCTGATTTTGTCTACTTAGAAAACCCTGTGGGAATGCTGTGTTTGTTGCATCATTCATTGCCCTCAGCTTTGGGGCCTTATCAGGAAAGCAGAAATCTTACATAACATACACAATGTACTTGTAAAGCAAGCCAAGCCTACCACTATTTGGGCTGGTTTTTATACTATCTTTTATGTACTCTCTGGAGAAATAAGGATCATAGGTTATCACTTAATTCACCCATATGATGGTTAAATTTCCTCTGCAACATCCCTGTGGATAACTTATACATCTTCAAGTCCTCTAATCATGGAAACAACTCAGCGTATTCGGGAATAGCATTAGTGAGAAGTCCTTCCATGTATCAAGCCAAAATCTGCTTCTCTGTAATTTTCCCTCAACTTTCCTCATTCTGTTCTTTGAAGCTAAACAGGACAAGCTGTTCTCTCATGAGAAGCTTTTACATGAGAATCTTTAAATATGTGAGGATAACAGATTATTTGTTCATTTTTTCTTCCTTGAAGACTCAGGATTCCCATTGACTGCAATTGTTTCATAATGAGATTGTTTCATATCTTGTCACTACAGGGGTCTCTTTTAGATACAATTCATTTTCCAGGTGGGATCTGACCTACACCAAATAGAGCAGAAGAACCATCATCCTTCTTTTAGGAAACCAGGCTTCTAAAATCTACTCCTTCCACCTCTGAGCCTCTTTTTCCTGATGGAATCCTATTAATTCTTTATAATTTAGACAATCTTTCTCAATATCTCTCCTTTTCCCCTTCCTCTGAAATGTCACTTTATATATGTATCTTTATTTTGGTATATGTCCTATTGAATGGTAAATTAATTAATTACTTAATTTTATATCTGTTTTTTTTTTTCCCCCAGGAAATGCTAAGCTCTTGAAATAAGGACAATCTGTTATGCATCACTAGATTCCCCTTCTGTCTTTATGCCTGGCACAAGCTGGAGACTTGATGAATGATGTTGAATAAATAGATGGGTGAATGCAGCCTAAGACTCCCTTCAGCCTTCCTAGTAGCAGTATCATACAGTTGCGCCATGTTGAATACTTTGCTGATTTACATTTCTGAGAGCTTTTCACTTTTGCTTACCTCACCCAGGTTTTCTCCATTATACTTATACCTATTATATGTATTTTAACTCCACATATGTATTGAAAAGTTAATATCTGAAATGTATATCTTAATGAAAAGTAATTATAAATATAAGGTCGACTCTGGATTTATAAATAGATTAAAATCTATTTATTTTAATTTATAAAATCTATTTTATATTTAAATAGATTTTAATCTATTTATAAATCCAGAGTCAACCTTATATTAACTCACAGTCTAATAAGTACTTGAAAACAATTACATTTTATTTCTTTTCGCCAGTCTTTTTACCTTTTCAAATTACCCTCCTCTAGGGAGATTTTATCAGCTATAAGATGGATTGGGGACTCTTCTTAGGGCCTGCCAGAGCCCCCAGGCATGGAAATAAAAAATTCTTGAGTCCCTTCAAGGGAAATTCTAGGCACCCAGCTAGGCTTGAAAAGTAAGTGAGCAACCACTAAGCAAGAATGGTGCCTTGTAAGCAAGAGGATATTAACAGTAGTCTCCTAAGCAAGCCAAAGTCAAAAGCTGTTTTGATTCCCTACAGAAACGAAAAGATAACATCTCAACATATGTTCGTGGGTTTTCAGAAATCCCACCAAATGGAAAATGCCAACTGCTATCACATAGACCTCAGAGAAGGAAGACCTGAGGACTGAACTCTGGTCTCTGTTCTTTGTTCTGCATTTCTTCCTGAGGGGCCAAACCAATGTCTAACCTTCATGTATTGATTCATGATTTTAACCACAACGTCTGCTCTCCTGGAATGTACCCCTACCTTGAAAAATCCTTGCTTATAAGCCATCTGGGAGTTTGTGTCCCAAGCATTAGCTGCCTGTTCTCCTTGCTTGGTTGGCACCATGCAGTAAATGCCTTTTTCCTTAACTGCAAATCTCGATGTCAGTGTCTGGCTTTCCTGCCCTGGGCAAGAAGACCCCAGTTTGGTTTGGTGGCAGCTGTTTATATAAAACTTCCTGAATCCCCTCATTGTGAACCTAGAAGTCAACAAAAGCAACAGAGTAAAGCCAGGTTTTTTTTTTTCTTTTGTTTTATTTTGAGAGCAGAGAGGACTGCGGGGGAAGAAAGATATACTGGTTCCTATTCCCAACTCATGTGTTTCGGATGATGTGATACCTTTGTTAGTTCATGTCTGCAGCTCTTCCAGTAGGTTCCTTTACTGCGTTCCTGTGCCTCCTCCTCCCTCCAGATCAACTCGTTCATTTCTGAAAGCAATCATTTGGTACAAAGTGTTACAAAAGGATGTATGAGCAACTCAAGTATTTCTCAGCTTTATAAAATATCGGACAGATATAGTGGAATCTCACTTCCCCATCTGTGATTTTCTGTTCCTTTCAACTGTCCTATGTTTCTCTTTGACTTTTCGTTCGATGTCTAAAACAGGCAAATTAAAGTAATCCTGATGAATTTCATTCATGATTTCTATTGTGCCTCTATTAGGTACACAGAATTTATTATGGCAGCTCATATTTTAAAGAGTAGAGTGTGGGAACTGTTGTCAAAGTGTAACGTATAAATCGATTTTGACCATTTATCATAAAATTATTACCTTTACACCAACCATGTCATTATTTACTGTATGCTCAAATGTGCTTTGTTTCTCTTCTGGATCAATTTTTTCCCCTTGTGGAAAAATGCCTCTAGCGATATAATGGAGTTTCATGGAAAAGTCAGGTAAGGTTATACATAAACTTATTGGACTTGGCTATTTATAATTTGTCATTGTAGGTGCCTGAGCACACAAGGAAGGAGAAATGAAAATAAGGAATCAGGAAAGATTAGTGACATGCCTTGGAATGAATCTAGAACAGCTTTGCTTGTGGTCTGAACTATAGCTTTCACAGTTTTACAGCATTTATCTAAGGGTCCTTGCTATAATCAAAGGCAATTTTTCAGAGCCTTTGATTATATTCACTAGAAACAGAAGTATGTTTCAGTAATAGCTGGATTTCTATTTATACGTCATCAACATTTTTAGTAGTTTTCCTGTATTTCTTAGTCCCCGAAAACTCCTGAAATTCAAATTCTGCCTCCTCTCTAACATTTAGCACATTGTTGGTGCTCAATAAATGTTTAACTGTTGGGATACTTGCGTTTAACAGCTGCAACATTGACTGCAAGGACAGCTGCATTTTAATGGTGTGTGAAGTGATTTATATGTAAGCTGCTAAAACTCATAACTAAAGCACTTAGCACTTTAGGCTCCTCTGGGACAAAAGGTGATAGATTAAGGTAAAATGGTATTATTATTTAATTCCGAAAGAGGTAAATTACACTGGCAAAATGCTATTTGATGGTACTGGCAAACCGCTGTGGTCTGATGCTTTGTTGCCATCAGGAAACGTGGTCCAGTGGTGGGAGCTGTGGTGAAGGAGGCAGGAGTCCTGGGTGCTATTTCTGGTTAATTCACTGACTTCCTGGGTGACCTTGGACAACTCACTTAACCTCCTTATGCCTCAGTCTCCCTCCCTAGGAGTAGAACTGGGTAGTCCTTTCCAAGATTCTGCTTTAAAGGGGCATTTTCAGAGTAAAGCCTTGAAATGCTTCGTTTGGCAATAACATTTTTGCAGTAATGAGTGATTTGTTTTTCTCCCAGCTGCATTGTTGGCTGTTTGAAAGACAATGTATGTTAATATGTCCTTAGCCTGAACACGCAATGTGAGTTCCCAGAGTGGCCATGGGCACAGGAGTCTGTATTTCAGAACAGACGTATATCACTGCCAAAGGCACTTTGATTCTACATCATGCACACTTCTTATGACTTTGCCCTTACCATATTTAAATAGATTCTGAGACAAAGAAATAAGCACTTTCCTGGATCCTTGGTGGCGAAAGCTGTCTGGATTTTGAATTGACTCTTGTGGTTTGAGAGGAAGTTTGGGAAAAACTGTGAAGAAAATCTCCAACTGAAAGCTCCTGCTGATTGCTCAGTTGAAGAAGAGAGTACAGGACAGAAGAGAAATCCCTCTTCCTGTCTGTGTCGGCCCTGTGAGCCTGCTGAATGGAGAGGTCATACAGTTGGAACAGACGGCTTTCCAGATCCTGTAGTGGCTGTATCTTCGATTCTGACCACTTGACTTTGCTCTAAATTTCTGGAATGGCTACTTAGGCTGCTGTATGTCTGACAATGTGTAGGCAGATACATAACAGTTTATCCATACCACTGGGTAGATACAAGTTCTTTAGAAAATTGATAGCATGAGGTGTGAGTGTAAAGAGGAAAAAAAAAAAGCATAAGAGAAGATCATTATATAAAACATATTATATTTTGTTTTCTTGATTAATAGACTAAAATGATCCAATGAATTTTTTTTCCTAAAGAGTTTTTATCACGTATCAGACTGTATTGGGATTTTTGGTGGATATGGAGAGTTTTACTGACTTACCCTCATTTTAAACATCTTTAAAAGGACAATAATTAGCACATCATTGAATAGTTCAATGGCTCCTGTACAGGGAAACTGAAGTGACCTTGAAAGGAAAAAAAAGATTATATAGGCAGCATAAATTCACTCAGTTACTTTTTTGAGTTTATAGCTGCTGGATTGCCATCGTATTTTTTTTCTTTACTGATGGAGGTTATAAACTGTACTATGATTTATTGTTATTTTGTGATTTTTTTTTTTAAACACCGCACTTCAATTTTGTGCTTTGCATATTCTGAGACTGGGTGCTAACAGTTGTAAAATTCTTGCATATGTGGATTGAAAGGCAATCTGATAATTGGTTAGTCATTTATTTTCAGCTTTAATCAAGAAATTAATGATTCTTAATTTGTGATAAAGAAGAAATATTAACCATAAAAACTATCTTTAGTATTAAAATTTCTTCAGAACAAACGTTTGATATCTGAGTCTAAAACTCTGATTATAGCACAAAAGTGTATAAAACTCTATTCCTGTCATTATAACCATTGTTTTCATAATGGGCTTTTTGTTAATTTGAGGTTTCTTAGGAATGTAACTTACAGATTTTTGCAGAGGAGGCAATATACACTAAATACCAACATATCTTCGTGTGAAAAATATGTGTCCTTAATATAGATAGGAAAAAATAAAGATTTTACAACAAGAGAAATAAAAAGGTGAACAAAGAGAGAGTAGTCAATGATTGTTAGGAAATTTCTGTGTTGATTTTACTGTTTAACTTACATAAATAGGTATTTTGAGGAAGACATTAATAATAAGTTAATGTTGGTGAAGATCTGTGGTAACCTAAGAAAGAGGTAATGAAAACACACACACACACGCAGACACACAAAACCCCAGCAATAAAACAACACACACACATAAACATACGCTGAATTTTGTGAAAAAATTAAGGCATTAAGCCAGATTTATCAAATATGTAGTCTATGACAAATCTTTGTGAACCATCGAAATCAGACGAAGCTGAATTACCCGATTTGCCTGACTTCTCAGTGTGAAAACACTGACAATTACTGACTCCTTGGTATAAACAACAACCCTATGGAGTACGTTTTATTAACTCCTCAAAAAGGTTAAGTAATGTGTCCAGGATGGCACAGCTAGTAAGTGGTAGAACTGGGAATACAGCACATCCTGACTCTATAGTACACACTTTGAACCACTGTATGGTACTCTCTCTCCAAGAGTTTTGTGAATGCTGAAGAAATGGTAGCATTGGGGAGGCAAGGTACTAGTTCAACTTAAACATGCTACAGTATTGTCTATATTAGGAAAATTACCTTCGGGAGATATTGACTCACCTGTCTTTTCTTACCCACGATCTACACAGCTCCAAATGCACACACAGTCATATACATTATCAACATGTAAGGTAGTTTTACAGTGTAACAGTACTATCTCAGAATTGCAAGGACCACAAATAATTGTTAAAAAGTTCATGTTAGGAATTCTGGGGGTTTGAGATATTACCCTGCTTATAGGCTAGAGTGAGCTTGCTATAGATTCATGAATACCATAAGAAGACATGAGATTCCTGAATCAGATACAAACGACTTGATTATTCATGGCACAACAGGTAGTGTGAGATTTATGTCTGCATTGGTTCCTCTTTCCCCATAGATCTCACCAAGTGTATATCGCAGGTGGATGCTGTGCCTGCGATGCGTTTGTGTCACCGCTGAGAAATCCGAATTTCTAAAGGGGTTACAAGCAAACCTGGCCAACCTTTGCCCACAGGGACATCTCAGTATGTTTTCTTATTTGTATTATGTTGGTCAGCAAACAAATCTGCCCTTTACCCTGGAGGGTGACACTATTTCTAACATCCAAGGCCATTCGTCATTCTTGAAAAAATGTCTAAAAATATATTTTTCAAAAGATAGTCTGGAATAAAAGCTATCAAATCTGCTCATAAGACATGAATATACACATAAGAGAGAGACATAAAAAGCTGTCTCTCAACAAAGAATGATTTCCTGTAATCCATGCTCTGTCATTTGACCTTTATACAAATTTTGTGATATTAATATGATAGGTCTTATATATTTTCCATTTTACAGATTTCGCTACTTATAAAATGATTCTGTTGGCTAAATAAGACTAACATAGCTTCTGTAACCTGAAGATAGTTTAACTGATGAAATATATAGGTATTTGAGAAAAATCCCAAATATACAAACTGAGGTTTAAAGGGATTTAGTTCTCATCGCATAAAGGATTAATACAAAATGATTTTTTTTCAATAGTATTTTATATTCTCTGTTTATTAGCAGCTACTTGATCAGGTGTAAAGAAGTATAAGCATATGTACTAGCAAACACTAGCAACTGATGAAGGAACAGAAATAAGAACAATATACTTCCTAATTTATATTATAATTCAATAGAAAAAGATGATCTGAATTGATACACCATTTAGGAATATATCTATTATGTTAAGTAGTGTATATCTCTATTAGAATACCATTATGTGCATAATGTTTTATATTCTCAGTTTCTGAGGTGTAACTTCTAGGTGTGCTCTATTTGGGGCCAAGGCATTCTTTAATAATTGACAGAGCTCACATCTCAATGAGGATGGTTTACTTCCGGAATTTCAAAGCAGTTTGCTTACTATCAGTAGGCTCTTTTATTTTGACAAGGCAGGTTAGATTTTAGCCTACTTGGATAAATACAATTAAGTCACAGAGAGTTGGTTATCTAGTGTTACCAGCAAAGAAGGGATAGTACTACGGTGTGGTAATGTGTGATTATGAGGGTTGAGGGTAGGATGTCTTATGCTTCTATTGCAGGTCTTACATGATTGTTTACTTAGAAGTTCTCTTTGGGTTTGTGGCCATTTCAACATCAAATGAGATTATCGTTTTCCCTTTTAGGGAGCTCTTCCATTATAATTAATGACCCATACAAGAAAAAATATGGCCACGATTGTACCACATCCAAGATATGTTTGCAGTAAATTCTGGAAGATTTAGCCTCATCCATCAATTGAATAGGTTGTCCTAAATACACACGATCATTCGGCAGTTGACAAGCTTTCCCTGTTCAGTGGGATGTTGAAGTCTTATCCTTCACAAAGTGAAATGAAAGGAATGTTCTCATTAAAAGTCAAAATCTAAAAGCAAAATTCAGTCTGTCAAATCATCAAGTGTATTAAAAGTGAAATCTAAAACTACTAAGATGCTTGGGTCTTTTTTTAGACACTTGTTTCCCTGGCGAGGAGAGAGAATCTTTGTGAGACAGGAGTCCTTTTTATACACATTTCATAATACTTTGTGCATCTCCGCATAAGCTCTGTGCCAATAACATTCAGGTCCTGTTAACAAATTTATGCAGGTTTCTAATGAATAAGTGGTTATTAATTTGAAGTACATTTTAGTGACTAGATCTTCAAACCTATCTGCCTCCCACCAGCTTCCAACTCAGAGATATATGTCATAGAAGAAATGGGAATTCAGTATGAAAGATTAAAATGGACTTAATTAAATGTGTAAGATATTGCCTTTATGATGAACTATCCTTTTTTAAAATATTTATTCATACCAACATCTGTAATAATAATCGTGAGCGGAAGTGATGCAAGTAATATATTTTTCTCATGGACAGCCACATTTCAGGTCAGTCCTAAAAGAAACTTAGTATCTAAAATTTTAGCTACATATTATCTTTACTCGGGGACGAGGTAGGGTTGTCATGCAAAATACAAATGGTCACAAATTTGAATTTCAGATACATAATAATTTTTTTTTTTTTTGGTGTAGATATTCTCTAAATATGGCATGGGACATACTTATACCAAAACAACTATTAGTTGCTTATCTGAAATTCAAATTTAACTGGAGGAATGTTTGTTTTACCGTGAGTATTTCTGTCTTAATTGGCAACCTAGGGGTGAGGAGAAGCCGTCGTTTGAAGAAAGGAAGTGTTCTGTGAAGTCTCAGATAGAAAAGCAAAGGACACACTTGTTAAAGCAGGTCTGGTAAGGTTTTCTCCATCTTTCCTCAGTTTACCAAAAGAGGTGGAAGTCCTTGACTAGGGCAAAAACAAACAAACACCAAAATTTGTCCTCATCACTGTCCTGGCTCATTTATGAAGGCATTTTCTTTTTCCCTAGAACTGAAAAGTAAATCAAAGCCGCTTGGGGCTTGAGGTGTGTTTTCCCCGAGTGTCCTGCAGCCACTAGATGGCAGTAGCAGCCCGTCATACCCCGCCCCCTCCCTGGCATCCTGGAGCCAGTTTTCTGTACCTTGTCCCCTTTCTCTTCGCAGGTTTCTGCTTGTCACTTTTCTTCTCCCTCTTTGTTTTCTATTTTTACTTTTATTCAAATGCCAGAAAAACCAGCTGGTTGAAGAAGTCATGCGGTGCTGCACACGTTTGTCGCAGAGGGTGCTGCTTTTCTGGGCTGCTGGAGCTGGATGTCAGGCACCAGGGCACGGGGACACTTGCACTGGAAGCTGTGGCTGGGCACACGAGGACAGAGAGTGTGTCATGCTCGGCTAAGTCCAGACACAAGTCTGATCCTCCTGCACCTGGGCCTCTCTCAGCTGCAGCTAGTGCGAATAGGTCAGCAAGCAGCTCGCGGAGACTTCCCAAAGGTTGTGGAGTTGGAATTTTAGTGGCCGTGGTGTGTTCCTTTTCAGGACACAGATTTTGTTTTCAGGGGAACACACACACACACACACACACACACACACACACACATTGGGTTGCAAAACTATTCACATGGAGGTGTCAGGAATTGATCTTCAGTTTATAGAGTGCTCCTTAGGGATTTCTAAAGCTGGTAAGTGAAAGAAGAACTTTACATTTTGTTAAAATCTATGTTATTCAAAACAGGATCTCCTAAAATTCTTACTCTGAGAACGTAGAGGAATGAGGCCTACTGTGAAACAAATGGGTTAAATGAATTCAAATCTTGCTCTCATCCTTACCAAGAGCGTGGTATCCATACGGGCGAGGGCAGCCGTCATGCCCCTCCATGCCATTCCCCTTCCCTTGTGCCCGCCTCAGCCACTGCAGTTGTGTAAGGAGACACTTGTGCAGAAGACCTTGCTACCGATGTTCACTGGTACCCTTGCTCTAGAATTCACTCTTTAGCTTTTCTCCAGGAATATAACCTCTTTTACATAAACATTTCATAGCAGATAAAAAGCCAGGTTTAGATTCTGTTTGCACCACTTTATTGTTCTTCCTTGTCAACCTAAAACTGCGTTATTATATCTTTTTTAGCTGGGTGTTTCTCTTCATCTTTCTTCTCTCATTTAGTAGAAAAATTTAAATTTAATACTTCTCTAATATATTAGATATAGATTCCCTGGTTTATTTTTTGAGCTTGGAAACAGTAACTTCTGCCAAGGGATTCTTTTCGAAGCAGAATGGGCTTTGTCTCTGCCGCCACTGACAACCATCTAGCTGCTTAGCAATGATTGGGATTAAGAGGGAGCGCTGTGGTGCATATTCTTGGAACTCACTGTGGAAGCTTCAGCCTCCCATTCATGGTAGATCTGTCTTCAACTTTCTGGAAGTGTTGTGTGGGGGGTGGTTCAAGGCAGTCTTGTTGTGATAAGAATCGTCAACTCACTGGGTAGCTCCTGGATCTGGGGACATGTCAGCTCTCTGGTTCTTCTTGCCTTGGAACATTTTTAAAAAGGAATTCCATATGTAAAATTCTACTTTGTAATTCTCTGTAAATTATTTACTTCATCCTGCGCTGGTAATTCATAAGCAAAATGCCATTTTCCTTGAAGGAGACTTTATACCATGCATCAAGAGATTGACAAACAAACACAAATTACAGTTCAATAATATTTTCCATTGATTGAGGTATAATTTAGAATGATCATTCATTTGTGCATTTGTAATTCATTTGTTCATTCATTTATACACATTTTAGTTATTTATTTGACAAATACCTGTCTTCTATATGCCAGGCACTGTGCTAAAGGCTGGAGAAAGAAAACAAAACAAAAACAGAAAAATTGATACTGCCCCAGGCTTCATATAATTTATATTTGAAGATTTATTTTAATGAAAGCTATCTATAAACTTAGGGATTTTAAAATTAGAGGCAATATAATGTCTCATTCCTGTCCCACTGAAATAGGGAAACTAACATTTAATGTAAACAGGGAAATGTGACAGGGAAACTAACATTTAATGGTAAAAACTCATACCCTAAATTCATACATGATCTCATTTCTCACTTTTCACTCAAATATGTCATCTTATGTCATGAATGCATAGAAAATCATGAATGCATAGACACACGTTTACCACTTTCAATTATTTATAGAAGCTATTTGGTAGAAACAGATGTCAACATGTTGCCTAATTATACACTTTCTCACCAACAGTTATTGAAAGATTGTTCAGTGCCAGATGTGTTGTAGATATGGCGGGTAGAGTGGAAGATAGGATGGACAATGCCCCTGTTCTCGTGAAGATTATATTTGAGAGGTTATAACCATTATAAATTGGAACTATGAATTTTACTATTTTAGTATTAATCGCTAGGGAAAAAGAGATATCCTTTCTTCTGTGAACAAAGAATTCTTATATCTCTATTCTATAAATCAATGAGACCTACTCCACAGAAACAAGAGAATCAATGGGGAGAGTAATTGGAGACAGCAGGCTCAGCCTACAAAACAAGTTTCAAAGGGTAGTCCAGACTCAAGGTCTTATGTCCAAGACAAAATCTTCCCTACTCCTCTACCTCATTTTACAATGAGCATAATACCAAAACAGAAGACAGAATTTATTTAAATAAATAGATATTTGTCTATTCCCTTCTCCAAGTGTTGAAAAATATTTGGTATAATGTTTTGAGTGAAGAATAATTATTTTGACATTCTATATATTTAGTGGACTATCAGATAATCTATATTCTCATTTGCTTCTATCTAGACTATCTTTTTTTATCTATTATCTATTGATCTATCAGTCTTTCTGTCTATTATCAATCTATTATTTATCTGTCAATCAATCATCTATCTATCTAAATTTGGAAAGTGATTACCTGAGACTATTAAAAATCTTCTGGGATCCAGAGACATAATGAAGCATCAAATACTGTACATCGCTTAGCTATAGTGGGTGATAAAAAGTTCCCACAAGGATGTTGGCATAAGCCTTCCTTTCAAAATTCAGCAAAAATGCTGATGGACAATTTTTTTACAGGCAAAGCAAGATGGGGCTGTAGTTTTTATGGATTTCTGAAACCACAGGGGTTTCAATTGTAAACTTTGCTTCTATTTCATCCCCAGACTTGAGTTTGCCAACTCAATCCAGCTAAATATAAATGTAAATGTAGATGGAACTTTTACTTCTTAACATAAAACGTTTTTTATTTGATTTCCTCTTGATTGCTGCCAACATGAGTTGATAGATACACTACATTTTTGGTTTCTGGAATTTGTTGCAAATGTTGGAGCAAGGGGTTGATTGATTGGAATAAACATGTAGCAATGGCAACAGCTGCTAGAAAAAAAAAAGCAGAAAAGGGAATGAAATAATTTAAAATAAACAGTAGTTACATTTATGACATACATACTGGCTGGATATTTTTAATTTTCCTTGCCCTTACTGAAAATGAAACACTTGTGCAGATAGTAGGAAAATAACTGCATTTCAAATTCAAATAGTTATGCCTCAGAAATACCAACCTTCTCTTAGACCTTTTTAAAAAATTTATTTCAGTGTCTTTCGTTTTTGCATTAGGCTTAATTTTCTAACAATTGTTTATTTATTTGATTTTTTTAAATGCAGCTAGTCTTTTGCAAATTGTTTTTATTTATTTTCTGTGTGCCTTTCCTTAATCTTAAGTTTTAAAGGGAAATGATATCAATAAAAAGTTACTCTGTTATTAATATCTACTTCTTTTTTTCATTATATAATTATGTAATGGTGGACATCTGAAATGGCATTTTGGTTTGCAAAAATTCTGAAACTTTGAAAGATGGATATTTTAGTGATCTCTCTATAATGTGAAAATCTTTTTCCCAAGGACAATTGGGTTTGAACAGTCTAATATATCACAGAAATTTGCTTTTTGGAGTTGGTCAAATAATTTTCTTTAATACCTTTTTTTGTTGTTTTTTTTAAATGAGTGTTTTCTGGTCACAAAAGAAGAGATTATAAGAACCAAGGTGGATTTTGGAGACCACATGGCCCAAACCCCCATTATTTTGATGCTGGTCTTGTGGACCGGAGAGGCTGAGGGACTCCTCCACCTCTTAGAACTTGTGAGGGAAAAAGCCAGGTCTAAAATTCAAAGCCTGAGCTTCAGTGACCAATTACTTTCTCATATTTTGTTTTAAAGTGGCTTCTCAGTGTATATCAACCAAAAGATCTAATTTCTCTTCCCTAAGATTTTGTTCACACATAAGTGGCCTTGAGCACTCAGAAAAAAATAAGAGCAGATTTTAGAGTTTTGGGTAATTATCCCATTCATTTCTCCTCTTCCTGAGAGAGAAGTTGGATGACCATTTCTGTATTATTGACAAGGAAATTGAGTTACAAAGAAAAGAGTGAAGAAGTGCAATACAGCATTCACCCTCGGATTGAGGAAAAGTTTGTCTGAAAAGATTCTTTGCAAATCCGTTGTTTGCATCTCAGGATTTATTTCCCCATAGAAAATTGAAATTATACATAACGGTTGAGTTCCTAGGGAAAAACATCCAAAAAATTTATATTCTATAGTTTGTATCCAGAATGTAGCTCTGAATGAAGACCCTTATACAATATACACATGCCATCTGTAAAACCACTTCTAGGGGGACACTGGGTTCTGAGCTCCATTAGTGGATGCACAGAATATTGTTTACAGGTCTGTAGGGGAGGAAAACAGTTTTTTCATAAATGAACATGAGTTCTTAGTTGGACCCCTGTAGCAAAAGACAGATTAATTTTAAAAAAATACAAAATAGTTTATTAATGTGTGCAGCATATGCGACACAGAAGAAGCCTTGATGAAAATGAACTCAGAATAATGGCTTAGAACTCCACGTATGGAGCTTCAGCTTCTTTTTTTTTTTTTTTTTTTTTTTTTTTGAGATAGAGTCTAGCTCTGCCACCAGGCTGGAGTGCAGTGGCGCAATCTCTGCTCACTGCAACCTCCGCCTCCTGGGTTCAAGCGATTCTCCTGCCTCAGCCTCCCAAGTAGAGGGGACCACAGGCACTTGTCACCATGCCCAGCTAATTTTGGTATTTTTAGTAGAGACCATGTTTCACCATGTTGGCCAGGAAGGTCTCGATCTCTTGACCTCGTGATCCGCCCACCTCGGCCTCCCACAGTGCTGGGATTACAAGCGTGAGCCACCGCGCCCGGCCTGGAGCTTCTTAAATAGACAGCAATGCATTTGAAAAGAAATAACAGGACAAAAGAAAATAGTTTTGAGCTTCCAAGGGTACTAAACGGTTAAACAGCAAATACAGTGGAAGAAACGAATGGAGGAAGATTTGTTTGCAGATTCCTCTGGTACCGTCTCTGAGATGATGAGTCTAGGATTGTCTCTGGTAAAAAAGGAATTTATATCCAGTCTTTAGGCAGAAAGTGAAGAGGATGGGAGGTTAGGGGGAGATTTTCCTTTGCTGTTTCCTGATTGCCTTTAGTTCAAAAATAATTTTTATGTCCCAGAGGCATATTTTGGGGTTGTTGCTCAGACACTCGTACCCTAAATGTGGAACTTTGACATCCTAAACCGAGAAAACTTTCAAGTCTCTCTGACCTTCTCCCACTTCCTGTCTCTTGATCCTCTTTTTCCCAAAGCGCAGGATGGAGTTGTTCCGTGAAATTCCCTTTCTGCCCAAAGTCTGGACTCCTCTAAAAAATAAAACCATTACCTCTGATCCCTTCCCTGAGTTTTCATTAACTGAACTCCTATCGCAGGAAGAAAGACTGAAGTTTGTCAACACAGCTAGACAGACTTTTGTCATAAATCATTGCCTGCCCTGCAGGGCCAACAGGCTTTGTCCCAGGCCATTGTATGTTCTTCAAGCCCACTGAATTCCCCTAAAATTACCCATATTTTCCCATTTCCCTTTCCTCTTAGACGTCAGGCATCTATTACATAGACACTGGAAGTTAGGGCAATCACTTTGGGATTCTCTCTGTGTGTGCTGATCAATTTGTTTGCCATTTTTCCTATGCATCTGTCTTTTGTCTGTTTATATGTTCAGCAAACCTTCTGAGGGCAAAGGGGAAGTTTTCTCTCAGCCCCTACACAGGTGACATATTCTGGTTTCCTTCAGGGATAAAATGATATACAATGTAGTCTGTAATAGATTCCTTGGGATATAATTGGGCATATTTATTCTTTACTCCCATCCTATACCTTCTTAGATTTTTTTTTCCTTAAACTTTTTTCAGGTACCGTGGCTTCGTCCTGCCTCCAACATAGAGTCAAAGAGGGTGAGGTGTAGGGAAGGCATGGGGTTTAGATTGGGATCAGTGGAAAGAGGGGTTATGTCACATATGTTTTAGAGGCTCGGGAAGGGGTTTGCCCAAATTTTGAAAGGCTTGAAGCTTATACATTTTGGAGGGTTCTCTTTTTAAAAGAAATTAAAACTTATGCATACAAAATTAGATTAAAAACACATGTTTATTTAAAATGAGAAAAAAAAATACAGATTTTTTAAAGCTGAGAAATACCACAAACATCGCAAATCCTGCCCCCCACCCCAATAAAAGAAAACCTCAAAACATTACATCTTTATAAACTAGTACATTGGCACAACTTTAGACTGGTGCTTCCATGTGCTGAGAAGTCTTATAAACTGCCTCAGAATCAAGGTTCCTTCAACTTTTTACCCACCTTCCACATTCCCCTTTGCCAAATGTGGAGGGGAGCTCTCTTTGGCATTTCCTTACCTCACTAAGAAAACTTCTTTTCAATAGAAATGCAATTGTCTTGAAGATCCTCTCTAGGGATCTCATTGAATAACTAGAAAAAAAATCAACCACTGAAGAAAAAAAGAGCCTGGGAGTCACGAGTACACCCAGACAAACTTTTACTCTATTCTTCTGATGCAACTCCAAGAGACTACCTGGGGGACTTTATCTGCATAATAAGACAACCTTTGCTCCTGCGTCACTCTGGCCCTTACCTTTCCATAATGTCTGCTTTTGCCATGTGCATCTCTCCCTTATGAAGACACTACTTAAGTATCAACCATCTGACTCCTCTGACTTCGTCTTTTGTGTGCCTCCCATGCACACATGCATGTTAATAATTTTTTTATGCTTTCTCTCCTATTAATCTGCCTTTCGTCAGTTGATTTTCAGTTAATGTTTAGATGGCAAAGGGGAAGTTTTCGCTTGGCCCCTGCAGCATTTTATGTGACAAAGGATTTATAACATTGTTAAAACGTGTGCTCTGAATGAAGAGACCCCCAAACAGTCTTTATATGAGCAACATGGCTGTTTATTCACCCAGGTGCAGGTGGGCTGAGTCCAAAAAGACAGTCAGGGGAGGGCGGTGGGATAGGAGTTGGTTTTATAGGTTTGTGGTAGGCAGTGGAGAGTTACAGAAATTATGGTGTAGGACAAATTTCTGCAGGGTGGGAGGGGTTCGTAGGGTCAGTTACAAAGTCCAATGGCCTTATCAGTTGGGGCAGGAATAAGGAACAATAGAGAATGTCTCAAAATTAGTAGGCGCCACAGGCATTGATCATTTCTTCCCCTTTTCATGGTCTTCCAGTTACTTCAGGTTTTCCAGGAACTCATCTGGAGTGTTCCTGCAGGTCACAGAGGTTACCACGGTGTTCATGGGGCCATCAGTCAGTCTAAAAGACCTTACAAATATCACTTCTAAAAAATCAAGAATAAAAAGATAATTTAATATTTCCTCTGTTGTTATTGATGAAAACTTTTTAAATTAAATTAATATTTGGGGCACAGTAACATGCCATTTCACATGCAGATGCGCTGAAGTTTATAATGCTGCCACAGGTTTGTGACTTCAAACACAGGGATTCTATATGTTCCTTTTTATGTGGCTTCCATTAAAATGTTTTGTCCATTTGTAATTGTATATAATGCATTATTAAATATATTCATAACAGAATAGAACTTTCATTTTGACCAGAGGTTGATGAGAACTGAGTTTTGTGCTTATACGTTGACATTTCTGATAATTGAAAGAATTTTCCATGCACTAGCTGCTGACACAATACCTTTCAAATATTTTTTCTCTCATACTTATCATTTATTTTGGTACATAGCACAAGGGAAAACATTCGTGTAGCAATATGTGCTAGGGAATCAATACAAGAGGTAATAAGAGTGTTCCTGGAAGCCATTCCCACACTAGAGTAGCTAGCAACAACTTATCATGGAGGGAAATGACTATGAAACCACATAAATAAATTCCTCTGAACTCACTTAAATATATACTCAACCAAATTTCTCTTTTGCTGGATCCCAAAATGGCTATAGCTGCTGCAAACCATTTCAATGGGATATATAATGGAGGAGTGGAAAAGAATTGCCATTTTAACAGACTCTGGTTTAAATACCTCAGTTTTGCAAAGTTTACAACAACATCTGATCATGTGATCACATTGTGAGTAGTCTGTGCAAGTGAGGAGTCTTGAGGTTGAAGCTTTAGTAGATTTATTGTAAATCTGCCTAAAAATGGCAAATTTGCCAAAAAATGGCAAATTACCATTTTTAATGAATGAAAATTATATGTAGTTTATTGTGGATTTAACATAGTTTAGATTTAACGTAGGCTGATAAAATACATTTAATGAAGTGTTTATATAAACTTCCAACTTTTGTCTAGAAATTAAGAAACTCAACAGTAGGTGTTTAAGAAAATTCCAGAAAAACTACATTTTAATTTTGACATTTTATGTATTTGTTTTTCTCCTTTCTCTCTCTCTCTCTACTTTTTTTTCTAAAATAAACCCTAAAAATATTTTACCCCAAAATATACTTCTTTGTCATATTTTGATATAGCTAATCGGAGGGTCTCAGACAGAAATAGCCCTGAAAATAGCCTTTTGTGAAGGAGACTTGCACTTTTAGAAAAAATATGCCTCAATAAAATAAACAGCCTGGCTTTCTCAAAGGCTACCCTCCCTATCCTGATGTAGGAAAGATTCACTGAGAGTCTGACACCTTTGCAAAGTCTGATGAAGAAACATTTACCATAGACTACCAGCTATTCCTTCTGAGGGCTGATACTGTTGAGGTTTCATCTGCATCACGAGGACCACATTTGCCCCATGCTTCTTCTCTTCTCTTCCTCTTATATCCTGGCTTGGTGCTGTAACCTGTCTTGCCATGCTCCAAACCCCTATTCCTTCTGTTACCTCAAGCTGGTATAAAAGCATCGACTATCCGTCTGTTTCTTTGAGTTTTTAATATTTACATGACTCCCGTGCTTGAATGCACATTAATAAATTTAGTGTATTCTTTTGTCCTGACAATCTATCTAGTATCAGTTTATTTTATAGACTCAAATTACCAAATCTTAAGGGGAAAAATTTAAACTTCTCTACCCTTCCTTCCTTCGAAACCAGGGTTGCAGAGAAAATTGTTCCAGTGAAGGAGATCTGAACTAAGCAACACCATTTTGCTTCTAACCTCCTAGCTGTCCTTGTCGATTCTTGGACATAGGTCAAACTGACTTTAGGAGGAACCTAGTTTATGATTTAACTTTGAAACAAAGACAGTAACAGGTTTTCCCAAAACAAACCCCTCCCTGCCTAGGGACTAAACTGCCTTTGTAGGACTAACATATTAACGACAAGTTAGAACTTATAGTTAAGGAGTCATGTGGCTGGAGGCTACAAGATTCTGAGCCTCCCAAAACTGTTTCTGGGGATAACATCACTATTGTAAAACCTAAGATTAGTGCTTGAGATATTCTGCAGACCTTGCACTTGATGGATCAAGTGGCACCACCCAGATGGATAAACTGGCTCATGTGATCTTGTGGCCCCACCTGGGAACTAACTCGGGTGCAAGAAGACAGCTTCAACTCTCTCATCTCCAACCCAACCAAGCAGCACTCCCAACTTACTGACCTCTACCCACTAAATTGTCCTTAAAAACTCAGATCCCTGAATTCTCAGGGAGACTGATTTGAATAATAATAATAATAAAACTCTCCTGCATACCGGGCTCTGCGTGAATAACTTTTTCTCTATTGCAATTCCCCTATCTTGATAAATCAGCTCTGTCTAGGCAGTGGCAAAGGTGAACCTGTTGCAGTTATACTTTCCTTGCTCTTTTTTTTTCTTTTCTTATTTTTCTTTTTAATTTAAGGACTTCAAAAATTTAGAATTAATCATGATCTTTAGTTCATTCTGCAACATTATCTTTCTTGCATGCATTCTTATTTTAATATTGTTTTTAAAATAATATACTAGTATCATGAGTGTTCAACTATCTAAAACAAAACCAAAAACTAATGTAAAATCTGTCCTCCTCCACGATCCTAACCCCCAACTTCCCCACATAGATCACCCTACCCTAAATCCCTAAATTTAATGTTCATCATTTGCTCGAACACGTTTGTATGCATAAAGGATATACTGTTAGTTTTACTTGTTTTTGAACATCATAAGGAATATGTGACTCTGTTGTAGTCTTTTGGAACTTTATTCAACTTTTTTATTAAAATTTTTTCGTATTATCCCAGGTTACAGCATTTATTTGTATGAAATTGCTGCAATGCAGTTATTAATCTTCCTATTGATGGGAGTTAGTTTCCAGTTTTTAATAACTAATTTAATCAGTGATACAGTGAATATTTTTGTCATTGTCTCATGATACTTATATGTAAGAATCCTTCTTGAGTATTTTCTCAGAAGTGAAATTATGGAGCCATGGTTTATCACTATTTAACTTGTAAAGATAATCTCAACTTGTTTTCCAAAGAACTATTACATATCAGCATTGCATAAAAAGATTCTCTTAGTCTATTTCTCCTTTAACACACAATATTGTCAGATTTCTTGACTTCAGCCAATTGAACAGGGGTAAAATGGTATCTCATTAAGGTCTTAATGTACACTTTCCTAATTACAAGTGAGATTATTTCTTCTTATATTTATTGGCCAAAAGGACTTCGTCGGTTTTGCCTGATGTTTTTATTGAGTTGTATCCTTCTTATTTAAAGGGATTTGTAGTTCTTTTAATGTTCTTGATGTTAATACTTTGTCAACTGTATGTATTATAAGTGTGTCTTTTTTCTTTTAAAATATGTCTTAGTTAACAGGATTTATTTAATACGCATTTAATTTTCAACCTTTTTTCTGGTTAGTAACTTTTGTTCCTTGTAAAGTTTTCTTATCATTGAAGGAAACAAATATGCCACCCCAACATGCTACTTTGACATATTGATTATTTTGAGCTGAAGGCATTTGGAAAACAGCAAATGCAGGGAGAGGGTTTCTCTGAACTCCCCTTATCTACCCAAAGATTGGTTATTCAAAATGAACTTAATTGTCATAAATCCCCTCCCCAGGAGTTTCATCAACCAGGGAAGACTGACTCTTATGGCAGAAGAGACCCCAAGTTGACACAACTCCCAGACATACTGTGACAAACTGTCATCTCTCTTGTCCATTCTTCTATGGGCCTGTTCATCTTCCCGGAAAATTACTCACCCTCTCCAAAGCAGCTTCCATCCCTGTTTTCTTTCCCTATTAAAATAATGAAGGGGCTCAGGACAAACTACCCCAAAATATGCCACCTTGGCATTTGAGAAAGCAACAGAAGCAGAAAGGCCATTTTCACTTTCCCTTTGCCCTTCTGCCCTGAAGCAGGTCATACATAAACCCTGATTAGAGAAGTACCCTCCCTATGTCCAGAGAAAAGGAGCTGAAGATGCAGACATGAAGAAGCAGCTAAACAGATAGGCCTTACTCATTTCCCCCAGTTGATTGTCTTCAGATCATACTCTTGTTCTCCAATCGCATTTCTCCACAACTCTCCATCTTCATCAAATCTAAGCCTAAAAACACACTGGTTTACCTGTTTCTTCGGGTCTTTATTTCTGAAGGCTCCCAGGACACTCAAAAGTTATATTAAATTTGTATGCTTTGCTCTTGCTACCGTGTCATTTGTTACACAGGCCTCAGCTGTGAACGTAAGATGGGAAGAATAGATATTTCTTTCCCCTCAATGGTACTTAAGCCTGAATTCTAAACCACCTCTTGCAGAGTTACTCTTTCCCTGAGTGTTCTCCCATGTATATATGATATATACATGTTAATAAACATTTGTTTGTTTTTCTTTTGTTAATCTGTCTCTTCTTAGAGGGGCCCCAGCTGAGCACTTAGAAGTGTTAAGTAAAACTTATTTTCCCCCTATACCTCGAAGTCAGAAAAAATATTATTTAAACTATTTTTGAAGTTTTGATTTTTACATTTTAAAGCCTCTACCTACCTGGTATTAATTATTATTGTTGTTATTATTTTTTGAGGCAGGATCTCACTGTCACCAAGGCTTGAGTCCAGTGGCATGACCATTCCTCACTGCATCCTGGCTCAAATGGTCCTCCCACCTCATCCTCTTGAGTTCTGGGACTACAGGCGTGAGCCACCATGCCTGGCTAAGTTTTTTGTTTTTTGTAGAGATAATGTCTTGCTATGTTGCCCAGGCTGGTCTTGAATTCCTGGGCTCACGAAATCCTCCAACCACAGCCTCACAAAGTGCTGGAATTATAGGCTTCAATTATTGCATCTGGCCTTGGGCATTAATTTTTGTTGCTGATATGACATGGATTTTTATTTCACCATCATGAAATATATTTCAGCGTGCTACCTATCAAATTATTTCTTCCTTCTGCCTTTTAATAAAGTAAAAGAAAATAAAGTAAAATCCCAAGTACCCTCACTGACTAAATGAACCCCCTCTTGGCCAAGAGAACCCCAGAGAAGCCTTAAAAACTGAGGTCCTCGTCATGATGGAATGGAAGGTCAGTCATACCTTGTTATCATATACACCCTCTCTCTTTAACTGCCAGTCAACTTGCTTTCCTGAGGGTTGAACAGAAACCAGCCGTTTGCAGAGACTTGTTCCACCACTGATTTCAACAGACCACCTGACACTGCAGACCCCCCTCCTTTTTTGCATTTCCAACATAACTGACCAGCATTTCTTTCTAATAAGAGACCACAGACCAGCAACTGGTTCTGGCCAGTTTATAGAGGCTGTGCCCAGGATGCCTCTGTGTCCTCTGTTTCACCTGTTGACATATAGAGCCTAATTTTAATGCCTTTAAGTCTTAACTCTCCATCCCAAAGTAAATGTGGGATGCATGCGATATGCATGTTTGCTTACCATGCATGCGCATCCCCTTGTCATAGATATTTGTAGCTCCTTCTATCCATATACTTAGCCAGCCCATTTGGCATACATTTCTGTCTCATCCTTCCCTCCCTCAGCGTGCCTGCTTCCAGTATCTGCTGGAGGCTACGCTTCACAGCCCACAAGATGGCCAGCCTGCAGCTGCAATTCTTTCTGAAAAGTAAAGCTGTCTTTTTCAAATTTATGAACACCGTGATTCTTTAGTTAATACCTTTCTAGTGATTTGTATGACTTCCTATATGAAACTTCCATAAACGTGGGGTGGGTTGTGTTTTGTTCAACAAGAGATTGCTGGACTCCACCCCCCAGAATTTCTGATTCAGTAGACTTGGAGTGGGTCCTAATGATTTGCACTTCTTTCAAGATCCCTGGTTGGGTGCTGTTCTGGGTATCCTACACTGAGAACAACTATCTTAGGCTGACGTTGTTTGTATAGTTCTTTCATAGATTTTGTCTTTATTCCTTTTCTTTCTGACCATTGCTTTAGTGTCTTTGGTTTTTCACCACCCAATGGCAACAAGATGTGTTAAATTCTGCTTCTTTAAGAAGATGAAGAGTCAACTGAAAATTATCTTCCCTAGGGAGATAATTTAAATAACACTTAAAATAACAAGCAGTCTATTGGCCTTGCTGTGTAATAGGCAGAGTACTCCTTTCTGGCTGCAACAGATTGAGTTTTTACCCTTTAACCATTTCACAGACACTGTTGTATAAGGTGTAGTTCAGAAATGAGTCCTATAGGGGAGGCTAAAGAAAGTCAAGAAACAAATCACAGCTTATATTCACAGAGGGGAAAAGAAACACTTACTCTAAAATAACTATTCATAGGTGGCTATTCTTTTTTTTTTTTAAGCAGTTACTTAATCTGTTTTAGAGTAATTTGAAGACTTAAGGTATATTCCCAGGATTTTGGTACTAGCAGCTTCCTGACCTTATTAGCTATGCCTGTAATTTATTCATCTTGTTTCAGCAGATGCTTGCTCTAACTGAACATGATGACTAATAAAATCTTCTTCAAACTCTATCTGTTAGCTTTTCAATCGTATTTACCATAGAATAAAGGAAACAGTATTTTAATTCCATGGGTACAATTTCAGATCCATGGATACTAAGTTAGATCTACGCCTTGAACCTTTGTTTCACTGTTCATCATAGACAACTTATTTTTCCTGTAATTCTTCTATTACAATGGTACATACCAAAGACAATCATGTCAACAAAAAGACCTCCGTTATTCATGTGTACGGAAAAATTTGGTTGATACCTGTGCCAGGTCCTCTGTTAGGCAATGGCAGGAAAATAACCAGCAAGATGGATATATTCTCCCCCTTCCTTGATCTCATAGTCTTGTAGAAAAGGCAGATAGTTAAATGAGCACTACCAATTAAACATGATCTGATAGGTAAAATGATAAGCATGCTCTGGCTGGGGTTGGTGGGTTATATTGGGATCTGGCAGCAAAAAGATCCAGCAATGCTTTGGCATAATGAGGAATGGGCACTACACACAAATCAAGAGAATGAGAACCATCTCCACTCCGCTCAGGTTTAAGAGTTGGTCCTCCTCATGCTACCCTCCTTCTGTTCTAATCTGCTAAACTCTTATAAATAATAAATATTCATGAGTATGCATTTGTTTGGAAACCTGTTTCAAAGGGGCAAGCCATAGGGACTCACTTCCCCCAGGAATAGTTAGCATTCCCTAAAGAAAGAAAAGGAAACAGGGTTCTCAATTTCGGTACCAGGAACCTCCTGGTAATCGCCAGTAATCCCCAGGAAACAATAATACAAATGGAAATTCGGACAGACTTCATGACCTTCTAAAGTGGAGCATTTGGCAAAGCTTGTCCAAGAGAAAGTAGGTATGAGGGCTGTTGTTTTCCCCTATCCTTTTTTTTTTGGCCAAGAATCCATTTTGTCTACCACCTGAAATTCACAGCAGTGATCAACTGTTGTAAACCAGAATAATAGCATCTGTGGCAGTAATGCTTGCAAAAATAATAGGGGGAATAGCAGGAGGCCTGTGAGAGCACCCTAGGGGGCCGAAATGCAAAGCTTTCTGCACTTGTGAGATAATGGGATAAAATTCCTCTTGGCCACCTGTGGTGCAAAATGAAGCCTCCTAAGGGATAAAATCCCACAACAACCTGGCCTGCCTTTACCAGCCTTTGCATTCTTCCTTCCCACTTTTCTTTTAGGCTTTATCATTTTTCCCCTAACAAAATTCAAATAACTTAAACAGGCCTTCAATAATAATTGTAGGAAGTATTAGTAAAACGTCAGTCTTTTTTTTATATATATATAGCATCTTCTACTCTGGTACTGTCACCTTCCTTCAAGTCCCTTGTCAAACAGGTGCCTGAGTGACTGACAGTGATAAAGCAAAAGAATGTTTTTAAAAGGGAAGAAAGAAGAAGACATGTAAATCTCTCCTGTAACATCACTACACTGTACTATGCTTGCAGACTTCATAAATCAGAGGGTTGAAGGTGCATGCTATGTGAGAAGAAAGAAAGGTGAAGTTCTTGTCTGAAAATTGAAGAGATCTGATCATGAACTAAGATTTTCTGAGTTAAGCCAATTTTAAGTCTAGGTAAAGATGATGGTGAGAGGGTGGTTGGATCTATAGTTTTGTATTTTTCAGTGCTCTAAAAATGATTAATGTTGCTATTCATAAATTATTCTGAATTAGAATAGAATTTCAGAGATAAATGCAAACAATTATATGACCCTTGAGGTATAATTTTAACAAATCACTAGAAAGTCATAGAAATACCTCACATATGTGTACACATCTTTAAATATTAAAGTTGAATATGCCTTTACACTTGTGCCTGATCTTCCCACAATGCGAACTTGTGGGAAAAATCTGGGAAAAGATAAATCTTTAGTTTCCTAAAGGTTATTTCATTTTATATTACATAACTACCCTCACTAATCTGTCTTTCCACCATCTAAAAATCAAATATATAATAGTATTTTATAAACATTCTGGGCTAGGTTTAGTTGCACATGCATTTCATAAGCTTATACTGGAGGAGTTCCTTTGTATTAAGTTGCAGAAATTGAGCAAGGGAATTGATGTGAACCTTCAAAAGTAGAGTAAATTAATGCTTTGGTTCTCTGCCCCTGAGGAGATACATTTAAATTGTGATTGGCTAGTGGTCAGGAGTGCAGGAACTTTCACCAGGCTTAGTTTAGGATATACTAGTTGGTGTAAGCATTAGGCAATTAAATATACTGACATGCTTTTCTCAACAGAGTTCCAGGATAACAATGGAAAAACAAAGGCGTATAGGGTGAAGAGAAAAGTTTTCCTTTGCACTCTGATGGTTATTTGAGGGAATCATTTTCTGCACCCCAGTAGGTGCTACAGTATGTCCTGGTAAATGAGGTCTACCAGTAAAAAGAGAGAAACACATAGGGTGGATTTTTATAATATGCATATAGTTTGTGTTTATAGAACATTTTTCACTTCAACATCTCAAAATAATTTCAAGCATAGTTAACAGTTGGAAGGAGGCTACTTCTCTGCTAAAGACATTAGAATAGTAACTCACTAGATTTATAACTAACCCACGGTCACTCGCTATATTGATGTAAAGGTCCAGGGCATGGAACTCTCTCTATATATATATCCATAATTAGCTATATCTATCTCTCTCTCTGTCTATATATATATATATACAGACCTATAGGTAGATAGCTATCTAGCTACATTCTGACTGTAGGGAGAATGGAATGGCAGTATTTTAGTCAATTTGGTCTGTAGAATCAGCATATTTTATATATATATACATATTTTCCTCTATTTGTATAAATATATATATCTGTATATTATATATAAATAAATACATATAAATATATATAAAATATACAGATTCTAGCTAGATAGCTAAATAGAGGAAAAAATATATATATAATATACAGATTCTACAGACCAAATTGACTAAAATACTGCCATTCCATTCTCCCTACAGTCAGAACGTAGAATTTTCCCAATGAGGAAACCAAGAAGACACTGAAGTAAGAACTCAGATCTGGAATCTCTTCTGGATATGCAAAGAGATGCTGAGATATATAGGTGAAAGGCAGTGCCTGGGATTCTTTTTTTAAAAAAATCATTTTTAAACCATGTAATTGATCCAGGCAGACTGTTGGGATCAAAGTACTTAACACGGAGAACGTGGTGTTCTCTGATGATGCTCTTTGATTTTAACTTGATTATCAAAAGTCTTGGAGCTAAAGGACTCCTTGGGCCTATCAGCCCTACTGGATTATCAAAAAATCTTAGAGCTGGAGGACTCTTTCTACCTATCTAGCCCTGCTAGAGAGGTTAGCTCAATATTTAGTTTATAAAGATTGAAGTTTTATTCCTGTGCACAGTACTAAGCACATAATAGTAATGCAATATACATTTGAGAACATTGAACAAATTATTTATGCAAATGTATCTTTATAGTACTCATGTCTACCAACCTCTATTGTGTAACAATGCTTCACAACACATAAGTATAAAACAACAACAACAAAAACCTACGAAACACCTTTGATTCTATTTTACTGCTTCTTCCTTGGTTCTTGAACCTACAGAGTGATTCTGAGCTGCATCAGTTTAAGTGTTTTCCTTCTGATGAATGTATGCTTTTGAAGATGTGTTGATCTTCTAAGATAAGAAAGCAGAAAGCAATATGTCCTGCTTTCACGATGTCTAGCATAACTTGCAAATCATAATGACGTAGACTATCTTCTTATTTTTGTAGCTCTGAAACTTACAAAGGTGCCCAGAGGCTAATAAATGATGGGCAAATCTCATAAATATAATAAATACATAATAACTAACTAAATAAATAATAGATATGTAGCTTTACTATTGGCTTTCAAGAGAGATGTGTGTATAGGAAGGAGAGATACAGATTGGCAATATTTAAAGTGCTTTATAAAAGGGTCTATTTAAATATAATATATTGCTATCATTCTAAAGGCAAATAGTTCCGTATAAGTAAAGGGCCTGTCAGCATTTCTATTGGAAGTTTACATTCTAAGAGTGTGTAGCTCAACCCTAAATTGTGCTGTCAGCTGAAAGACGCTATATAAACTTCCAGTGACATTGCCATTTTTTTAAACATTTGGAATCACAAAACCCCACGTTTTTTCACATGTGGACGCTAATCTAAAGTAGAAGGTCAGTAATTGCCAAGGCTATCAAATTTTATTCCATCTCAATAAGACAATATTTTTTAAGAAATCAAGGCTGCCAACCCTAAGGAGCGTACATAATTAGATTTTTGTGATTCTGCTTTATATCAGTGTTTTGGTGAAATATAATGTGTAGGTGGATGCTGTAATACTGGCTTCCAAGTCATTTGGAGGAAAGTAATTATGCCTGGGGCACTGGAAAATTTTCAATTTTGAACTAGATATGTGAAAGTATTAACAATCACGCCTACTGAGATGAACTGTCTACCGGTGACATTTAAAACTAGCCTATTCATTTCTATTCTTTATGGGCTAGATGTCTATTTCAGGAATTTATGGCAAACATCTGATCCAAAAGTAGTTATGTTCTTGACAACAAAAAGTGATAAAGAAGCTGTAGAGAGCAATGAAAATTGATGGGGATGGAGAGTGATAAACAGCAAAAGAGACCCATTAAAGGCCAAATGATTGGTGAAGCCTGAGTAGAAGGGTCTGAGAGCTAAATTGGAGTGCAGGTTGATCATTTCACAGGTGTGATTGGCCAGCTCTTACCATTTCTGGTTTGTTTTGGATTGAAGTCTGAAGGTAACATATTAGAGTTTGGGTCTGATGTGATTCTGTGGTTGTAAGAGGCAAAGAAAGATCATGACTTCTGTTTTTGGGGAACTTAATATAATAATATCAGTAAGTTTCAAATTAAGGTCACAGAGCATTTCTTACTAGGATTTAGAAAAATAAAAATGAATGAGAGTGTCACAGTTAAGTTTCCTAATGGAGTATTGGATTTTTAATGACTTCTGACTTTTAAAAGAATGTTATAATTTTCTATTCAGGTATTAGGGACTCATATTTAGTCAGTTTTTATTTTTCAGCAGAAGACTGAAAACACAACACGTTGGGTTTTAGAAGTGAATTTAAGAGTGTATTTCCCTTTCTGTGAACAAAAATATGGCATACTCATATTGGTTTGTTGGTCTTGAGTTTAGCTAAATCTGGGTTCTTGTCCCACAATAAGAAAAATTTAAGCACACGGTCGCATTGAAGGGTGAGGAGGACAGAATTTATTAGGCAAAAGGAAAGCTCTCAGCAAAGACAGGAATTCTCCAAGCAGGCTTCCCCTTTACAGATAAATACCAGGCTACTACACCCGAGCTGAAGATGTCAGGCTCCTCCCTGCAAGAGACATTAATTCCTGGTGGCTCCACATCACTTCCCCAATGCATGTGGGTCTCCAGTTCCTTGTGGGCATGCCCAGGTGAGACTGAATCTGCACAAAAATATCCGGTGTAAACACTTGCTGTGGGGTTTGGAGATATTCCTAGGCATTTGTTTGCTTGCTGCCTCTATCAGTCTCATCATCAAAATGCAAATAAAAATGGGGTGGATAAAGTTTATGTTCTCTTCTCAAAAGTAGGTAAAGGGAGTGCCTCCTATCATACTGAGCATTTTGTGTATTAGTTCATTTAATTATTCATATATCATCTATCTGAAGAAGAAATTATTTCCCCTTTGATATAGATTAGAAAGGTTAAACACAAAAAGATAAAAATTGCCTGCCAGGTTCACATGAGACATAAATTATCGGAAGTAGGGGTCAAGAGAAAAATTTCATCTGCACCCTCTGAAGATTTGCTGAAGAATCAACTCAGAAAAGGCAAAGTCATTTTAAAAAATGCAAATACATGTATTAATGTGTACATGGAGAGAAGCATAGAGTGATTACCTATCCCCTCAGTGGAGTTCAGAACCCTATATACAATCTTAAGGTTACAGAAAGAATAAAGGCTTAGATCCTGGCAAAACAGATTATGGTAACTGAATAGATTATTGAAGAGAAAAGAAGAATTTTGTTGAAGGGCAATAAATGATTTCTAGGGAGAATAAATGGAACTGGGAACAGAGATTAACTTGTGAGTAGTTCCCTTTGGAACTCAAATGAGCCTGAAGACAGACATTACCTTATAAAAGGGTCTGTTCAGATTTGTTCTTCTCTTTGGTGGGTCCAGACTTTAGGAAGATAAAGGAACTTCAGAGAATGATTCCATCCTGTGGTTTAGGGAAGACAGAGGATTGAAAGATGGTGAGAAAGAGGGAGGTCAGCAGGACCTTGGAAGCTTCCTCAGTTCTGCATGTCAAAGTTTCACATTTTGGGTTACCCATTTGTGATCCCCAACATTCTTCTGTCTAAAACTTTTCTAGAAGTTTCACACACTAAAAGCTGAGTTGGTAGCTGTGAAGAGAAAAGTTGAGTTAATAGCTGAGTGCGATGTATCCCATTAAAGCATCTCTCATTTCTGGGAATAGGCCAGTCTCATTAAAGAATCATGTTTCATTTCAGGAGATGTTTTTGTACATGGAAATTCAAACAGAAGAAAAATAAACATTGATTTTGGAAATATCTAAAAATCTGTTTTCTTAGACTCAAGAAAGCAGTCAGCTGAGGTGTCTAGATGTTAGACTTGAAGAATCTTCAGTTAAAATGGAAATAGGCAGTAGGAATATGACAGATTTTTCTCATCTGTAATCTATATATCACAAGGTATGAGCTTCAGCTTGCGAGACCTAGAAAAAGGTATTAGCCATTTTATTAAGTCCAGGTTATAAAAATGAAAGGAAAATTTGGAAAGGTTAGTTTGGAGACTTGTAGCCAGGAAAGAATTTAGGATTCAGTCCAGATTATAGAAAAATAATAAAAACTCAAAAATAACATACAAAAATATTGAGTATACCAATATTCTTCTGAAACATAATTTTTCTCTCTCTAGTTCTCTATTTCTGTTAAGGATAAATCATAGCGGGACTAGTTTATCAGCAAAATAAATTTTAGTTTCATTATACTTGGCCTGATTATTCATATAAATTTCAGCCAGGATAGTGATTGGCCATATAGGTTCTTTCTAGTTGGCTTTGCTGAACCTTTTTTTTTTTTTTTTTGAGACAGAGTTTCACTCTTGTTGCCCAGGCTGGAGTGCAGTGGTGCAATCTCAGCTCACTGCAACCTCCACCTCCCAGGTTCAAGTGATTCTCCTGCCTCAGCCTCCCAAGTAGCTGGGACTACAGGTGCACACCACCACACCCAGCTAATTTTTGTATTCTAGTAGAGATGGGATTTCACCATGTTGGCCAGAATAGTCTGGATCTCTTGACCTTGTGATCCACCTGCCTCAGCCTCCCAAAGTGCTGGGATTACAGGCACGAACCACCTCTCCCAGGCTGCTGAAACTTTTTAAAAAGGAATCTTAGATTAGACTTTTAAAAGCCTTGAGGCTATGAAGTCAAGCCCCCCAAATTTGCCATTAGACTGTGCCTGAAATACGTATATGAATTATGTGAATTCCTCTTTTCTTAAGGTCCCAAAATATCCTGAGGATCCAGAGCCTGACGGAAAGAGATATTCTTTACTTTCCACAGATCAGGAACTGTGTAGACAAGGTACCAGCCCAGTATTTTCAGGGGGCATTTTATTAGCTTTATAAAGTCTATTTTAATTCTTCAGATTATTCTGGTCATATCTAAAAATATGCCATTCCAAGTCAAAGTGTTGCAAAAATAACCAGTGCCTTCAACTGTGTACTGCTATAAAAAAACAAAGATTCTTATTGAATTATGCAAATAACTATATTACCATAAATTAGAAATACTCACGAAGGATTTCTATGTCCTAGAGAAATCAGGTAGAGAAAAGGCTGAATGTTTTAATTTTGCTTACAAAAGTATGTTTTACTTAATTGTTAAAGGTATAAATAATTCAAAAGAAAAAAGGTTTTTTGACTCCGGAAGACAAAACATAAATGAATCAGCAATGTGTCAAACAAAAATTCATAAAAAAATTAGTTCTCTTATCAGTTTAGTCCCATGTATTTAAGACTCTTTTCTGGTTTGTGTTTGGTTAGCAATTGTCATAAATGCATCAGCATTTTAATTAGTCCTGGAAGTTTTTACCTCATCCAATCATATGGTCTCCAAAGTTATAAGAAACCTGTATTCAAGAGTTCTTGTCAGGGACCTTTCTGTGAATTTCCTTGAAGCAGCAGTGAATTTTGGATTGTAGCCAATTATAAACTGGTTTTTTGAGAGTAATCAAAGTAAAACAATAATTGTGGATGAAAACAAACTTTGAATAGTCATGGCTAAAGACACAACAAGAAAATTTGATTTTTTCTGTGACATACAACAATTTAGCATAATAATTCTAATTATTACTGACGACATATATTAAGCGGTTTCAGAATTTTAGGAATCTCACACAATTTTGAAACATATGTTAATAACACATTTATATGAATATAATCCAAGGAAAGTTAAACCATTTTTTATTTGACATGCTTCCTGTAAGATTTTTATATACCAAACAAGCCTAATATGTCTTTCCTGGACTTTCAAGGGCCCTAACATCCCTATAGTTAATTTGCTATCAAAATGACAGAATTTAGAGTTTAAAATTTGATTTTGAGGAGTATGGCAAATATCAAAGACTTAAAACACTTGATATCAAGGTAGAATTATGGGTCATGGTAAAATAATAGTCATTCATTTAGCCAAAGTGATAATTCAAGGATTCCATAAACCAACTACATTTATTTTTTGACAGGATAGTTTCCTAAACAGTCATAAGACCTACTAAAGATAGAATGAGGAAAACAAAATCTGTCCCTCCCACTCTCCCTTCTGCTTTTTTAGTCTACTCAAAGGGGAAAAATTCTTTAATTATTTTCTATCTCTTATTACTATTATACAAAACCTCTTTCCAAAAGAAAACCAACCTTTACATTTGCATCAGTTTATTATTCATATTAAAGGTAATAATAATAGTAGAAGTATATAAACAGATTAATTCAATCTCAATCCGTTTTGCCCAAACAGTAGTAGAGACAGGGTTTTACCATGTTGGTCAGGCTGGTCTTGAACTCCTGACTTAGTGATCTACCCGCCTTGGCCTCCCAAAATACTAGGATTACAGGTGTGAGCCACCGCACCCTGCCAACAGGATAAAATTTTTATAAACCCTTCTAAAATCTCTTGAAATTTTAAAATTTTTTCCTCACTTTTAATATTCATTTAGTTTTGTCTATTAACGTTCTCCTGTAATTTAAAAACAACTCTTAAAACATCTAAACTAGGAAAAATTACTTTCCTTTTAAGAAAAGACACATATTCTTTTTTATAACCTCTTTTGCCAAGCAAAAATTATTATAAAAATATACTTTGCATAAGAATTGGTGTTTTTCTATCCGGCAGTTTAAAATTACATATTTTTTTTCTTTTGTTCTTTTTCTTTTTTCTTTGCTTTTTAATTTTTTTCTTTTTTAGCATTGCTTGCTTTTTGACTCCAATAGATAAAATAACATATATAAACTATAATGTTAACTCTTAGTAACATTTATTTTTAGAGAAAAACCTAGGAAACAAGGAATTTTAATTAAGCACCAAATTCAGAGCCCAAAGTACAGAGCTGTGAAGACAATGCTCAGATAATTTAACCCTTCTCAGCATGGCCAAAAGGCACAGCTAGACCAAGGAAGACATGTTGAGTTCAGCTCTGCTCAGGCCTTATCATGCTATTTGCCTAAAATTCCAGAATCTAAGGGTTCTAAACCAAGACATAAGTTTGCAGGTAAAGTAAGCAAGTATCAAATATATCACAGAAGAAACAATTATGATCTAAAAACTAACAGTTAACACAAAGCTGACTGATCAACAGACTGAGGAAAAAACAATGTGTAAATTAAAGTTTGAAGATGTTTTTATTTTATCTTGCCAAAATTTAAAAATGAGCTTTATTTACCAAAGATTATAAAAGTCACATGAACTAAAAAATCATTTGGGCTTATTTACTTAATTTATGAGTGCTAATTTATTTATAAGTCAATCAGATATCACATAGACAATATAAAATCATAGACGTACACACATAGACATAAAAATATAGACAAAGGCAGATAAAGACTTTATAACTTTGTTTTTTCATATTTTAGACACAAGATTGGTAAATGTCATTTGTTTAAAAAGGTTACTGAAAAGAGATCCCAATCCAGACCTCAAGAGAGGATTCCTCAATCTCATACAAAACAGAATTCAGGGTGAGTTCATAGAATAAAGTGAAATCAAGTTTATTAGAAAAGTAAAGAAACAAAAGAATGGCTACTTCATAGGCAGGGCAGTAGCATGGGCTGCTTGACTGAGTATACTTACAGTTATTTCTTGATTATATGCTAAACAAGGGGTGGATTATTCACAAGTTTTCTAGAAAAGGTGCAGGCCATTCCCAGAACTTGAGAATTCCTCTCCTTTTTATACCATACAGGATAACTCTGGACCTTGCCCTGGCATTTGTAAATTGTTATGTTGCTAGTGGGCGTGCCTTTTATCATGCTAATGTATCATAATTTGCATATAATGTGCAGTGAAGAGGACCAGAGGTCATTTTTGTTGCCATCTTGATTTGGGTGGGTTTTGGCCAGCTTCTTTACTGCATCCTGTCTTATCACTGGGGTCCCTGTGACCTGTGATATTAGTCCTGCTAACCTCCTGTCTTAGTCTGTGGCTAAGAATGCCTAACCTCCTGGAAATGCACCTCAGCAGGTCTTATCCTCATTTTACCCAGTACCTATTCAAAACGGAGTAGCTCTTCTTTGAATGCGCTGACCAAAGGACAGTTGGATTTAAACGGTGCCTTTCTAAATGGAAAAGGTTAGAGTTGATCTGTCTCACAAGGCCAAAGTCCTTGCTAACTTTCAAAGATAACAGGCTAGCAAATTTACAACTCAAAGCACAGAGAGAATTTGAGCTTCTTTTTTAAAGAAGGGGTTTGAATGTGTTAGTTAGAAAAAGATTAAAAATCAATACCAAGGAAACTAATTTCATTTAGATAGGCAGTTTTTAATTTAATCTTTGTTTTCCATTTGGACCACTAAGCTCAGAGCAGAGTCCATTAAGAACAAGGCTGACAAAGAATTTGTAGTTATTAGGGCATAATAATTTCAATATGTGAAAAGCAGGTACAGTTGGAAGATACAAAGCATGTAGGTCTTTAAAAGTCAAGAGAATGATTAGCCCCCTATAATAGTAACCATTTATTGCTGTGCTATAGCTGGCCTAAAGTTAGAACCTGAACAACACTATTTTATAAAAGACAAAGTTGTGTTTTAAAATAAATTGTAACGGGTGCCCCATTCTCCTCACAATAACTGCTGGCCTTGGCTTCTGTAAATAAAACTGCTAGCCTTTCTCTGCAAAGGCTGCATACCTTCCTTACCAATAACTGCCAAAATTCCTAGCCTTTGCTTACTGGTAGTGACTAGAATAAACAGCCCAAGCTAATTCCATCATGGCCCCTGCGCCCTGTAATAAATAACTAAGATCTGTTATTTCTACTACAACCCAGATGATTTGCAAACTAAGACTTACCTGACTTCTGTAAGCCACTTAAGTAACAGTCGAAGTGACAATATATCCACAATGTGTCCTCTAGCCCTTGGAATGTCCGGAGACCCGCACCCTCCTCTCTGCCCGGGAGAAAGGTATAAAAGGTATTGACACCCTCCCTCCGGGGCCACAGGTTGGAGAGACGTGAGTCCTCTGTGGTCGCCAGCAATAAAGACCCTGCGATTTGGCCTACTTTTGTCTTGGTGTTAACTTTCTATGCTCGG
>CAUYLG010077962.1:0-18965 GCA_963573385.1 Cacajao melanocephalus
GTTTGCCATGGCACCTACAGTGCCTTACTTAGACCTTTTTTTTTGTCATAACTCTTTAGCTTGCCATTAAAAAAAAAAAAAAAAAAAAAAGGATGGAATATATCAGCTTAGGTGGCAGAGAAGATCTTCAGGCACAACTGGATGGGGGGGTCCATCTCATCCAGACATGGTCTCTCTTCGAACCCATAGGAAGATGGTCATGCAGCTCCACCCACCCGCATCCTCCCAGCAACCCAGCTGACGGCATCTCATCCCCAATAGCTTTTGTAACAGTCCCTAGGATGGACTCTGTTTGGGTTGACTTGTGCTGTGCCCCTTCCCTAAACCAGTTGCTGCCCCAAGGACAATGGCATACTCTGATTGTCCAGAGTGTGGCCCTGCATCTACTGCTGGCACCAGGGACTAAGAATAGAGAAATACAAGTCCCCAAAAGAAAGTCAAAAGATGGTTCCTAGAAGCAAAGGAGAAACAGATGCCGGGTAGGTGAAAACAACAAGTGTCCACGGTGGTCTTAAACAGTTCAAGAGGGCTGACCAACTGATCAGCTGATGCACGGTCAACAGTGCGCAGCCCCATGTCTTCCTCTATCCCCACTCTACTGAGATCTAGGTACTATTTTCCCCTGAAGCACTAGGTTGCACGACTCCAAGGCCATCATTGTCAGTTCTAATTTTGAAGACACGTACCACATTTGGCTGAAGCTAGCAGCGGCCCAAGAACCCGCGAGACTCCATCCGAAAAACGACAAGCTCTTTGCTGGGCTCCCAAATATGGAGCTCCTGAGAGTTAGTAGCTGGTGACTCATGTTCCCGCAGCTTTGGTTGCCCCCACGTTTTCCAGCTGGGTTGGTGACGTGGGACTCAGTACTTTCTTCAATGCGTCCCGTACACAAAGAATAAATAGCCCTAGAGCTCTTTCTTTTTCTTCCTGCCTTTCTTCCTGTAATTCATTCTCAGCCCAACTCAGCTTTGTTCAAACCACAGCATTTCATGTTGCCTGGCAAGTTCTGACACAGCTGCTTGCTTTATTCTTTCAGTCTTCTGTTAAGCCAGGGGTAAAGTTATACCTTGTGGCTAATTTTTAGTCTGTAAAGCTTATCCCTTGTTCAAGCTGAAATCTTAGATAAAATCAGCATGAAAGTGCCAGCTCCCCCCCGAGACCGTTGAATTAAGGCCCCCATCACTCTTCCTGCCCTGACATTCAATTCAGTCCTTTTCAACTTTTACGAGTTGTTTTCTCTTATCCACGAGCAAGGTGGTGGCTTGGGTCTTTTTAACCAATTTGCTTTTCTTCTTAATCACCCCGCCCCTATTCCATCCGACCTATTTTATTTTCTATATAATCATGTAATACATCTCTAATTTGAGTCTCCAGCTTTCCATGTTAAAGGTGGGCCTTAGGAAGGTCTATTTTACAAACTAATAAACCTTTCGGTCCTATGAACTCTAACTAGCAGGGAGGCCACTGTGTCAGCTTCCCAGGGCTGCTATCACAAAGTACCAAAAACTGGGTGGCTTCAGATGACAGACATAGATTTTCTGGAGGCCAGTAGTCTGAAATCGCGGTGCTGGCAGGGTCACGCTCTTTCTTAACCTTCCGGGGGAGGATCCTTCCTTGCCTCTTCCAGCTTCCGGCAGCCCCAGGCTTTCCTGGACCTGTGGTGGCGTCTCTCCCACCCTTGCCTCCTTCGTCACAGGGCTGCCCTCTCCCTCTGTGTCTCTTTCACACACCATTCTCTTTCCTTCCCTCTTACAAAAACAGCAGCCATATTGTATCAGGGCCCACCTTCACGACGTCATCTTAACTTGATGAAATCAGCAAAGATTTCTCATTATTTAATGAGAGCCTCAGTTTCCCCATCTATTTAAAGAGAATAATACTATCTGTCTGCACGAATGGAGATGTTTTATGCATAATTAACGGTTCCTATTTTTAAAAAGGCCTCGTGATTTTATATGAGTGTATAAATTTTTTGTGTGAATATACATATACATGTACATACTCATCTATACTTAACATGATCTTTGATGTAGTCATGTGATATAGTTGGGGAAACCGTCATTCCAAATAAAGTCCAGATTTCCAAATAAAGTCACATTCACAGGTGCGGGGAGGTAGGACTTCCACATACTCTTTCATGGGGAGGGGAGACACAATCCAACCCCTAACAGCCAGGCAAGAGGAAAAACAGGTCCAGAAAAATACCTCTTTGATCTTGGTCGACCAAAAAGGAGATCATGATGTTCTCAGAGGATGTTCTCCCAGAAGGAGCCTGGGACCCCGATGGGCACATCTGGAGATAGAGGCGAAAGCCTAGCGACAAAGGTGATGGCTCAATGGGACAGGAGAATCCACTGGAGGGCGAAAGGCAAGGACACACACCTGCTTAAAGAGCCTACTGTGTGCGGCATGTGCCCTTATCCTGCTGAATTCTCAAATAACTCTGCCAAACAATTGCTATTATTCTCTTTTACTAGATGGAGAGACTGAGGTTCTGATTAAATAATGAGACCCAGATTATACACCTGTAAGTAGAAGAGTGAGATCATCATTGCTGTTACCATGGTCCCTAGTTTTGAATAGGCATTGGAGCTCTTGTGCTACTGTGTACCAAGGATGTTATCTATATTAACTGAGATCGTCACAGCTCACAAAGCTAGATATTGTTGGCCTTATACAGATGAAGAAACAGAAGCTCAGAAAGGTTCCGTCACTTGCGTGGAGTCACACAAGTATTACATAATTGAGCCAAAATTTAAACTCTGGTCTTTCCGACTGGCAGGATCATTCCTTACTGTGATACCATGTTGCTGGTGGACATTAGGGTATCTGAATTAGGATATTCCTAGCTTCAGAGAAAGAAGCTGTATAAAGAAACCAAATGATTATACTTGAGGCTTAACATCTACACTGCCCACAAGAAAAGGATATGTATGCTCCATCTATACTCAGAGGCTGAAGGAACGCCTGTGGTGTAAAGAACTCACTTTTCTAGAGAACTGGAGAAGGGATTAGACATGTTAACCCTGAATTAAAGGAAACTTGGGGCGGGGTAGGCTCAGAGTGTTCGGAGGTCAGGAACATGGCCCGCAGAAGAGCAGGAAGACTGGAAAGGGCCCCCGCCTGTGTCCGTGTGGAGGCAGCTGTGGGCACTGCTTGAACATGCATGTGCGAGCCACTTGACCCACCTTACAGTGGAAGAAGCTGGCACCCATGGGCCACTGGAGGAACCTCAGCAGCCACCTGGCATTCCCCAGTGACCATGCTGCTTACAACCCTCAGCGGTCCCTTGCTGCTTTTGGGACTGCAGGGCAGGCAAGATGTCTTCACCCACCACCAGATTCACGGCTGAGGCCCCTATAATGAAAGATGAACAAAAGAAGAACATACAAAAGCATGGAATGTGAGTTTTACACTACACAGGAGTCTTTGAGAGGAAATGAAGACCCAGAGAAACGGGAAAACCTGTGTGTTTGCTATGCTGGGTTGGAGGAAGAGTGCACAGTCAGAGAGAGGTGTGGCCCAGCAAAGCGGGTGATAACCTGGAGGGAATGTCGCCAGGTTTGTTGGCTCAGATTCTCCTCTGTGTCCTTATGACTTAAGAAGTAAGGATGTTCCTTTCCTCTGAGTATGCAGGCATCACTCACACCAGGGTCCGACGTCCTACCTCAAGGGAAGGTCAGGAAATCCTTCCTGGGACTGATGACCTGCTTCAGAGAGAAGGGTAGAACCAAGGAAGGTGAGAGTGACCTTCCTGCTTTTGCTGTTTTCTCAAATGCCAACGTTCTATTTTTGGGGGCAGTATGTCCTGAACCCCATCAGGATGAAGTCCCAACTCCATGAAGCCCCTCCCAAACTGGACCATCCTACTGTTCTGGCCTCAGCTCTCTCTGCTCCTGGCTTTGAACGTCACATTCCAGACTGGGGACTCCTGGCAGTTCCCTAAATATGCAAAGAGCTCAGCTTCCTTTCCTGGTCCTGGTCCTGGTCCTGGTCCTGGTCACTCGGCCCTCTCCGTCTCTCCCCTCCTTCTTCCCATCTCTCTTCCTTTCTAGCCCATGTCCCTTGCACATACTGTAAACTCTTCCTGGAACATCTCCCTTCCACCTGTGAATCTCCTTCCAGCTCATTCCTTTTCTCCCTTTAAGAATCCACTTCTTGAAAGAAAATGACAACTTTGTGATGGTGCTGATTAGCTTAATCATCGTGGTGTTCACAATGTATACATAAAACAATTTATACACATTACTATGTATGAATTTTTTTTTTGCCAATTATATATTAAGAAAGAGAAGTGGGTTTGGAAAGACTCCATCTCTGCCAAGATGCCTTTCTGACCGCCCCCCAACCCTGGGTGATGTTCCCTGCCATGAGCCCCTGAGTGTTTACCTATGTATGCTATGTGTATCAGGCATCCCGCTCACTTGCTCACTCGCTTGTGTCCCCACTGTGAGGTCAGTGGCAGAGGCTTGTTCAGTGTCTGTCATATCCCCTCCAGCACCCACCATGACCTCTGGCACTAAGTAGGGGCTCAGTAAGCCAATCATTGTCTTGGGCTCAGTAAGCCAATGCACCAGTGGCATTGAGGGGAGGTCAGGCCCTCCGAACTCTGAGATCCTGTCTACTCCGAGAGTCTTTGAGTCTGTATTTGTGCTCCCACAGTTAGTCACGGAGGAAGTTGCCAAAGCAGATGGTGAGACTTCTGTTTGGGGTTGCCCAGGTCTGCCTGGCCTTTGCAATTTGTAATCAGGTCATTTGAAAGAGAAATTGAAACCGAGAGAAAAACATAGTTTGGATGAGGCAAGAGTTACAAAATAATGAGTCATGTAATGGTGATGGCAGCCTCTGGTACCATCTTGGGCCCTGCCCAGATTATGCAAGACTTTGTATGTACACCCTTGAGCATGGCCAAGAGGACAATAGTCAAAAACCATGGCTTGAGTGTTCAAAAGCCTCTTATCCCTTAACGTGTTGCCTCTAGAGGTCAGACTGGAATCCTGAACCTGCAGTAATTTCCTCCTTAGGACTGGATATACATGAAGAGATTGGAGATATATATATGTTACCGTGTTTACATGCCATGTAAATGGGGTAACCCTTGCACTCTTTGGCCATGAACATCCAAGTGTCGATTAGTTTATTGTTTATTAGATCAAACTGTATTGCCCAGGCCAGCTTCTAAAGAACTGTGAACCGTGACCATCTCAGCCTAGAAGATCGATGTGACCTTCAGTTTGCACACCATCCATTGTCTCTTTCAAACAAAGAGCCTCTCTGAGCTAGATAGGCAGGGGAATTTTGAAGTTTTATTTTAGGTTCAGGGGTACATATACGGGTTTGTTACACAGGTAAACTTGTGTCATGAGGGTTTTTGTATAGATTATTTGGTGACCCAGGTATTAAAGCTAGTACCCATTAGTTGTTTTTTCTGCTCTTTTCCCTCCTCTCACCCCCAACCCTAGGTTAGTTTCCAGTGTGTGTTGTTCCCCTGCATGTGTCCATGTGTTCTCATCATTTAGCTCCCACTAAGTAAGAATATGCGGTGTTTGATTTTCTGTTCCTGTGTTAGTATGCTGAGGATAATGGCTTCCAACTCTATCCACATTTCTGCAAAGAACATGGTCTCATCCTTTTATAGGGCTGCATAGTATTCCATGGTATATAGGTACCACATTTTCTTTATCCAGTCTACCATTGATGGGCATTTAGGTTGATTCTATGTCTTGGCTATTGTGAATAGTGCTACAATAAACATATGTGTGCATGTGTCTTTATGATGGAATAATTTCTATTTCTTTGGGTATATACCCAGTAACAGAATTGCTGGATCAAAGGGTATTTCTGTCATTAAGTTTTTGAGAAATCACCGTGCTGCTTTCCACAACAGTTGAACTCATTTACACTCCCACCAATGGTATATAAGCATTCCCTTTTCTCCACAATCTTGCCAGCATCTATTATTTTTTTTATTTTTTGTTAGTAGCCACTCTGACTGGTGTGAAATGGTATCTCTTTGTGGTTTTGATGTGCATTTCTCTAATGATTAGTGACACTGAGCTTTTTTTCATATGCTTGTTGGCCGCATGTACGTCTTCTTTTGAGAAGTGTCTTTCCTGTCCTTTGCCAACTTTTTAATGGGGTTGTTTTTTTCTTGTCAGTTTGTTAAAGTTTCTTATAGATTCAGGATATTAGACCTTTGTCAGATGCATAGTTTGCAAATATTTTCTTCCATTCTGTAGGTTGTCTGTTCACTCTGGTGATAGTTTGTTTTGCTGTGCAGAAGCTCCTTAGTTTAATTACATCCCATTTGTCAATTTTGCTTTTGTTGAGATTGCTTTTGGCATCTTCATCATGAAATCTTTGCCAGTTCCTAAGCCCAGAATGGTATTGCCTAGGTTGCCTTTCAGGGTTTTTATAGTTTTGAGTTTTATATTTAAGTCTTCAATCCATTTTGAGTTGCTTTTCGTATATAATGTAAGGAAGGGATCCAGTTTCAATCTTCTGCAAATGGCTAGCCAGTTATCCCAACACCTTTATTGAGCAGGACTCCTTTCTCCATTGTTTGTTTCTGTCAACTTTATCAAAGATCAGATGATTGTAGGTGCACAGCTTTATTTCTGGGCTCTCTATTCTGTTCCATTGGTCTACTTGTCTGTTTTTGTACCAGTAACATGCTGTTTCGGTTACTTTAGCCCTGTAGTATAGTTTGAAGTTGGGTAACGTTATATCTCCTGCTTTGTTCTTTTTACTTAGGATTGCTTTGGCAATTCAGACTCCTTTTTTGGTTCCATATGAATTTTAAATTAGTTTTTTCTAGTTCTGTGAAGAATAACATTGGTAGTTTGATAGGAATAGAATTGAATCTGTAAGTTGCTTTGGGCAGTATGTCCATTTTAATGATGTTGATTCTTCCTATCTATGAGTATGGAATGTTTTTCTATTTGTTTGTGTCATCTCTGATTTCTTTGAGCAGCGTTTTACAGTTATCATTGTAGAGATCTTTCACCTCCCTGGTTAGCTGTATTCCTAGGTATTTTATTCTCTTTGTAGCAATTGTTAATGGGATTGTGCTCTGATTTGGCTCTCAGCTTGCCTGTTGTTGGTGTATAGGAATGCTAGTCATTTTTGTACATTGATTTTGTATCCTGAAACTTTGCTGAAGTTGCTTATCAGCTCAAGGAGAATTTGGTCAGAGACTATGGGGTTTTCTGGCGATAGGATCACGTCATCTGCAAACAGAGATAAACCTCCTATTTGGTTGCCCTTTATTTCTTCTCTTGCCTGATTGCTCTGGCCAGAGCTTCCTATACTATGTTGAATAGGAGTGGTGAGAGAGGGCATCCTTGTCTTGCTCCCGTTTTCAAGGGGAATGCTTCTAGTTTTGCCCATTCGGTGATCTGCCAGCTGTGGGTTTGTCATAGAAGGCTCTTATTATTTTGAGGTATGTTTCTTCAGTACCTAGTTTGTTGAGAGTTTTTAACATGGAGGGATGTTGAATTTTATTGAAAGCCTTTTCTTCATCTGTTGAGATGATCACACGGGTTTTGTCTTTAGTTCTGTCTATGTGATCTATCACATTTATTGATTTGCATATGCTGCATCAAAAGCCTTGCATCACAGGAATAAAGGCTGCTTGATTGTGGATTAGCTTTTTGATGGCTGCCGGATAAGGTTTGCTAGTATTTTGCTGAGGGCTTTTGTATCAGTGTTCATCAAGGATAATGGCCTGAAGTTGTTTTTTTGTTTTTCTTTTTTCTCTTGTTGTGTCTCTGCCAGATTTTGGTGTCAGGATGATGCTGGCTTCATAGAATGAGTTAGGGAGGAGTCCCCCATCCTGAATTTTTGTAAAGAGTTTCAGTAGAAATGGAGCCAGCTCTTCTTTGTACATCTGGTAGAATTTGGTTGTGAATCTGATCCTGGGGTTTTTTTGGTTTGTAGTCGGCCAGGAATTTTTATTCCAGATTTATAAACAAAGAAACTGAGTCTCAGAGAGAAGTGGCTTGCCCAAAGTTGCAGCTCATGAAGATAAAAAAGAGTGGCCAGACATCGGATCTTTGTACCCCGGTGCTCCCCTCCATCCCGCGCCTCTTGGCCCTGCTCTTCTGGAGGAAACACAAGGACCCGAGGTGAAGTTGGAAAGCGGAGGGGATGGTGGGGAGGGCTCAGGAGAGCGGGCTGATGAGCTGTGCTTTGGGGCCTCTTAGCCCATGGGGATGCATGAAGGACAAGGGGAAGGCATTGGAGCATAGAAATGGAGTTTGGAGAGCAGGGAACAGGAGAAGCTAGCTGACCCTTCACAACACAACTTTCAGGCCAGTCCTAACTAAGATGCTCTGGACTGAAGCCAGTTGAGCATGAGCTCCCACAGAGAAAAGAGGTTTGCACATCCTCTCCACATGGGTGCCCATGGGCCAGGACCCTACTAAGCACAAACTCAGGGTTACTGCCCTGAGCGACTACTGGCCGAGTGATCAAAGCAAGTCAAGGAGCCTTGACAAGCTGAAGGTAGCTGCTCGGCCAGCCGCCAGTCTAGATCCTATCTGTAACTCCCGTCCTCCTCAGGCCCTTCTTTCCTCCAGTCTAGGCCAGCTTCAAACAGAAACTATGGAGATAAATCAAAGAGAGAGCCAAGCCATCTTTGCATGTGAATTCTAGTGTAGCTATCATAATCAGGTTTATTTTACCCAGTAAAGAGAGTGCACTTTCAACTGACGGTGGGCGGGGGGGGAGGGGGGGAGTTGGGGGAGCCTCTGAGCCTTCTCATAACAAACAGCACAACAAAAGTGAACCACAGACATTTACTCTCTTAATAAACAGCCTTGCTCTTTTGGGTGAGTCTTGAACTGTTAACACTGGTCTTCCGCATTCTTTTGTCAGTTAAGCGCTGTCACCATCATGCTGTGGAATAGTGGGGCCGGGAGAATCTGCTGAAGCAGTACCTACTGCAGAACAAAACCCTTCCATGGAACATAAAACGTGCAAATTCTACACTCACAGGCATGTTTGTTCATTCAATGAGCATTTACTGAGCACTTTCTGGTGCCAGACACTGTCCCCAGTGCTGGAGAAAATAGACGAGATCAGGCTGAAAGCAGTGGCTCATGCCTGTAATGCCAGCACTTTGGGAGACCGAGGCAGGCAGATCACCTGAGGTTGGGAGTTCAAGACCAGCCTGACCAACATGGAGAAACCCCGTCTCTACTAAAAATACAAAATTAGCCAGATGTGGTGGCACATGCCTGTAATCCCAGTTACTCAGGGGGCTGAGGCAGGAGAATCGCTTGAACCTGGGAGGTGGAGGTTGCAGTGAGCCAAGATCGCACCATTGCACTCCAGCCTGGGCAACAAGAGCGAAACTCTGTCTCAAAAAAAAAAAAAATAGACAAGATTCCTGTTATCATGGAGCTTATATGCGAATGGTGGAGACACCAAGAAGCCAAAGAAATAAATAAACACATGAGATCATGTCAGAGTGTGGCAAGCAAGTGCCATGAAAAATCTAAAAACGAGTTGTGATGTTACAGGAGATGCCTTAGATAGGGAGATCCTGGGGGCAGAGTACCTTGAGGTCTGGGGTCAGAGCTTTTGTGCAAACAGGGCAGGGGCAGAAGCTGTGTTTGAGGAACAGCCAGGAGGCCAGCTGGCCTGCAAGGCATGAGCCAGGGAACGGCGGTACAAGATAAGCTTGGAAATTGTTTATGCTCCATCTCTCACACCGACTTGGCCTTTGATCTCAGCTAAAATGCTGCTTTACTTCCTACTGTGTTGGTGTTTGCAACCAATGCACAATGTGTTATGTACTTTCTACTCAGAGAAAAGTCCTCTACCAGTATTGATGAGGGTGAAACGATCATTCCTTCTCCAGGAAGTCTCTTTGGAAACTTGGTGGCAGAAGACAGGAGAGCTGAGAGTGGGTCCCATCTTGGACAATCTGAGGTTCCCCTGGACTTAAAGCCATGGTCCCCTACAGCCATCACAGCACAGGGATGTGGGGAGATCCTGACTCCACATATAGTTGGCAGGAGGTGAGTCTCCCTTAAGGTGTTCAAATGTTGCACACACACACAAATACTACACTATCTCTCTTTCTCTCTCTCTCTCTCCTGCTATCTTTCTCGATGCTCCGTCTCTTCTATTGCTGTTCTGAGAACCAAGACAGCTCCATGTACAAGTAACTCAAAACCTTGACGCTCCCTCACACTGCCCAAAACCAGACTCTGGCAAAATAAGTCACAGATGTCACAGTTCCTTGTCACTCAGTTTTCTTGGCTCGTATTTAAAGCATTAAATCAGCTCATCTTCTCCATCTCTCATTCCCCAGACCAGCTCTTCCCTGCTGAGTCATCTTCAACATTCCCTTGGGTAGATTTCTTCTCCCCCTTTCTTCTCTAAGAATCTCCAAATATCTTTTCCCTCTTACTCTCACCCTCCTTCCCATCCTGCCTCATCCTGGTTCCTCTTTCTAAGCCCCCTTCTTCACCACCCTATTCTAGACAAGATCTTACAAAAATACCTTTCTTCCATAGTATCTTCTCTACTTCCACAAGAATTCCCCAGATTCCTTTCCTTTTTATTGAAAGGGTTGACTCCTGGCATTTACAATTTTAATCATCAGAAGGGCTTGGAATGAGAAATATGAGTACTCCCAATTCTTTTCCCACACCTGATTCCCAATCTCCAGTTTATTTGAATATCGACTCTATAATAGGGGGAGAGTAGGGGAAAAGAGAGATGGGAAAACAAAAGACGAAAAGTTTTTGTTTTTTTTTTAGTAATAAAAGCAAATGAGGAGATAAGGTGGCTGTGTTCTGAATGTCAGGGCTAGAGAGGCTGATGCCCACGATAGGCAGGGGAGGAGGAGGGCAATGCTGGCTAACATCCAGGACACAGCACCCAGCAGATTGTGGTCACATGCTAGACTGTGTGCTAAGCCAACAAAGTGCAGCAGAGATCCGCCGTAGGCTGGAGTTTGCCCCGAAGGAGGTGGCATTGAAGTCACACACTACAGAGTCATCCACATGACTTTGTAGGTTGGAATCTTATTTTATCAGCTACTTACCTGAAATAAACATGCCCCACCTGAAACTTGAAATGCATTTTGATCATTTCTTTGGAAGAATGTGATGCTTAGGACAAGAATGTGTTGCCATGGGATGCTGCTGATATTTTGTCCATACTCCTATCTGAGCCTTTCGCTGCTTTGAAGGTGCCTTCTTTCTCCAGGATAAACATCTTCAAAAGGGGGGACCTTCCAATAGAGTGGACCAGGTAAATTTTTGTAATTGTCTGGAATTTGGTGCTATATGAGATTTCTAACACTGTGGAATGTGGTCACATTCATGTTAGAATATTATATCTATCACACATTCTTATCAGCACATTTTTGAAGCCAGAGATATATGCAACCCAAGTGACATGAGCCCCACTGCACCTAAGAGTTTATACTTACTAATTCCCTGAGAACCAAAGGGGTCTGGATTTAGCAGATTGCTTGATGATGGATAGTAGCCTACCCACCCCTGTCTCTTGAGAAATAACTTCATTTCTCTCCCTCTTATCCTGATTCCCTGAAACACCCCTATCTTCTAATGGATAAAGTATAGACAAATATCTGGTTACCTTCATTGTAAACATCTATAGTTCACCCAAAAGCCTAGATGAAGTACCTCACACAGCATGCCAACTGCTGGCACATGTATTTATACTATGTTTAATATCCTTCTACTTAGGTTTCTTGCCTTCTAAATTGGAATTAGACTAAAATCTGGTGTCTTGAGTTTCACAACATATTAGCACAGTGTGACTTTAACCTGTCTACTCATCTTACGTTTGATAACAGTAAAGAAGGTAAATTCATTCATTCTTATATTCCTGTATTTATTCATTCATGTAAATTTATTGAGCATGTATTATGTGCTAGGCACTGTTCATGGTATGGTCCACAACAATGAACATAACAGGCAAAAGTTCTTGCCCAAATAGAAGTTACATTCTAGAAGGGAAGATAAAGCAAAATAAAAATATCCACTGCATTAGAGATATGTGCTATGGGGAGAATTAAAGGTAGGGAGTAGTGGGGTGCAGTTTTAAATAGGGTACTCAGGGTAAGCCTCACTGAGAAGATACTTTTTTTTTTCCAAGACAGAGTCTCACTCTGTCACCTAAGCTGGAGTTCAGTGGCACAATCTGGGCTCACTGCAACCTCCGCCTCCCAGGTTCAAGTGATTCTCCTGCCTCAGCCTCCCCAGTAGCTGGGATTACAGGTGTGTGCCACCACGCCTGGCTAATTTTTGTATTTTTAGTAGAGACAAGGTTTCACCATGTTAGTCAGGCTGGTCTCGAACTCCTGACCTCGTGATCCACCTGCCTCGGCCTCCCAAAGTGCTGGGATTACATGCCTGTGCCACTGCACCTGGCCGAAGTTACCTTTTTTCAGTTTTTTTTTTTTCTTTTTTAGCCAATGTTATCAAGGTATAATTTATCTTCTGTAAAATTCCCACATTTAAATGTACAGGTGAGTGGCTTTTGACTAATGTATACGTCTACTACCGTAATCAAGCTATAGAAAATTTCCATTTCCTTGAAGCATCCATCTTTCTCTTTTATATTTAGTCTCCTACTCCCACTCAAGCTACCACAAATATTATTTATATTATTATAGGTTAGTTTTTCCTGTCCTAGGATTTACTATAAATGCAACTATGCCAGGGAAGTCTTTTGAATGTGACTTCCTTTGGTTAGCTTAAGCCATGGTCCCGTATTTATCAGTCACTATTTTTTTATTTACTGAGTCTATCGTATGAATGTCTTGAGTTGTTTACTCAGTTATTTATTATTTCTAATACTCTTCATTCTTTGTGTGGTTTCTTCCTGGTACTATTCTCTTTATACTGAAGAGCGTCCTTTAGCATTGCCTGCAGTTCTGATCTGCTTGTGATGAATCTTCTCAGATTTTGCTTATTCGAAAATGTCTTCATTTCACTTCCAAATTTGAAGACTATTTTTATTCAATTTGTATAGAATTCTGTGTAAACAGGATTTTTACTTCAATGCTCCAAAGATGTTGTTTCATTGTCTTCTAGTCTCTACTATTTCTGATGAGAATTAGCAATAATTCTTATCTTTGTTTCCTGTATGTGTTTTTTTCTTTAGCTGCTTTTAAGATTCTATCTTGATCTTTAGTGTTCAGTCATTTGACTGATGCACCTAGGTGGGGTTTCCTTTATCTTCATCCTGCTTGAGTTTCTTGGATTCTTAAGTCATTTTTTTAACTTTGGGAAGCTCTTGCTCACTATTTCTTCAGATATATTTTTTTCCGCTCTCTCTCTCTTCTGCTTCTGGGACACCAAACACACGTAAGTTAGACTGTCTGATATTGTTCCACAGGTCTCTGACTCTTTGTTCATTTTTCCTTAATATTTTGTATTTCTGTTCTTCAGATTTGATATTTTCTACTGATATGCCTTTAACTTCACTTTTTCTTCTATCATCTCCACCCTGCTAGTGAGCTTCTCTGGTGAATGATTCACTTCAGGCATTGCACAATTCTGGAATTTCCATTTGTTTCTTTTTAAGGATCCAATTCATCTACTAAAAATTCCTCATTTACTCACAACTTAGGACCATTTTTCTCTAATTAATTTATTTTTAATTATTTGAATATATATTGTAAAACATATAAGTTTTAATGTCTTTATTTTCTAAATCCAACATTTGGTACATCTTAGAATAGTTCCTTTACTTTTATTTCTTACTATGGATTACATTACCCTAATATGGTTTTTGTTTGTTTTTAAGTCTAGTGATTTATCATTGGATACGGGGCATTGTGAATGTTACATTGTAGAAGCTGTAGCTCAGCACTCCTCAATAGAACTCCCTGCACTGAAGAAAGTGTTCCACATTTGCACCATCCAATAGGACAGCTCCTAGCCACATGTGGCTGTTGAACACTTCAATGTGACTAGTGTGACTGAGGAACTCCATTTTAATTTGAATCTCAATGCCCAGAACTGCTCAACCTCTGTTATGTTGTTTCAATCTCAAGCTCATAGCAGCTGACATCTGGCAAGCCTGCACATGTGCAGTCAAACCCTCAGCTGTGGACTCACAGAGGGGCTTCCCATACGCACACACAGACTTCTAGGGCTTCCTCTCTGCACAGATTCCAGCTATTTCAGTTGCCTCAAACTCTGATCCCTGCCTCTTCGGCCCAAAAGTCTCCAGGCAGAGAGCTGGACTACTCTGGGGCTCACCTCACACTCACTTCTCCCTGGTGTTGCAGTCTGGGGCTGTTTATTTTCCATTCCCTGTAAACTAGCTTGCTTCATATATCTTGTCCAGTTTTGTAATTATTTACAGGGGACAAAATAGTCTGAAACTAGTTATTCCATCATGATCAATAGCCTGAGAAGTGTCCCTTTAAGTTATAATCCAAAGAAGATTATGGGATAACTAACTAGGGGAAGAGAGTTTCAAACAAGGGGACGTCAATGGAAAGGGTGGGAGGCAGAAGCATGCCTGACTCAGAACAGTAAGGAGGCAACATGGCTGAGCACAGGGAGCTGAGGACAGAGACAGCAGGAAGGGAGGTGACACAGGCATGGTGGTGGGAGCGACACTGTTTGGCTTTCTAGACCATTATCAGAACTCTAGCTTTTACTCTAGTGAGATGAAAAGCCATTGGAAAGTTTCGGGCCAAGAACTGATTTGGGTTTTAACAGGATTGCACTGGCTCTTGGAAACACCTCCAGGACAAAAGCAGGGTGCGGAATTAGAAGGCCATTGAGAGAATCTATTCAACTTGCAAATCTAATTAAAATTCTATCTTATTCAAGGTCAATGGCTGAGTTTTTATTCATTTCTAGAGTTTGGGGCTCACTAGGAGACAGTTACCTTAGTGTAGAAGATCACATCATCTGAAGCCCGATTAGCTGTGTGACTTTAGGCAAGTGTCTTTCTTTATTTTATATAATAGAAGTAATAAGAATACCTATCACCTAAAAGATATTATGGCAATTAAATGAAATAATTCCTGTGAAATTCTCTAAATGATACCTGGTTCTTATGAAGTAAGTGTTAACTCTTACTATCTGAGAAGCTGAATGTTTATTGTTTCTTTACCTTGTGGACATTGACATTGATCTACTCTGTGAATAAAGGGTGCCACACTCAGTTCTGATTCTCAAGAGATGTGTGCAGCTGGCATAGAAAAAATATCTCAAAACAACACTGGAGGAGGCCAGAGCCAAGTAGAAGTCCATACTGTCAGCCCTTGTGTAAGGAAGGAAGGCTCATGCATTATTCATTGAGACTGAAGAGATCTTTGAAGACTATTGAGAGGCAATGAGTTAGGGTTGGAAGAATGAATTAGATACAGAGACTCTAAAAAGGGAAGGGAATTCTGAAGGTCACCAGAACTGGCGGCCATCACTAATGTTTAAAGAGCTTCTTATATTCAAAGTGAAAAATTATGAGTTCAACATGGTTATTATCTCCTTAAGCTCACATTTGGAATCAACTATATGAAGTAGGATATCATTATCGTACAGCTGAATGGCTTTATTAACTTATTTTTGGAAATTAGATGACAAATGCAAGCACAGTCTTGTTTAACAAGAAGCATTTCCCAGTTGTTTCTATGAGAATTTAGGAAAGGTTCTAGAATGCAAATAGACGCAGCCCAGGCGAGTCCTGAAATCTCAGTGTAGCAGAATTGAGAAAGTGAATAATGGCCCACAGGTCACAGGAAGGTAATGAATACATTAATCAAAGGTTGTGATTAAGGCATGTTGTCTCACATTTCATCTGGCATAACATGTATCCAATTGATTATTTTTAGCATAGTTCATGAGAGGAGAAAAACTTGAACTATTATCTAGTGGGGTAGGATGCACCAGTTGCACACCAAACAGAAGCTGCTCTGCCTTGGCCACACCTATATAAAACATGAGAAAAGTGGATTTTCACAGAGTTTGAGGCATATATAACAACCTCAGGAGGAAAAAGAATATCCATTTATTTAATGGGGGAGAGAGCAGTGGAAACGCTCAGTCTCATCCAGGCTGAGAAGTAATTACTTTGGAAACGCTGTTTGTTTTGATTGAGAAAGTCAGCTGAGAATGTATTTTAAATGGGCGGAAAATACATCCACCAAAGAAATACTATGCAGTCATCAAAAACAATTAGGCGTATTTGGTATTTTAATAGAGCATTATCTCCAGTGTCTATAATAAAATGATTTCCTGCTTTTGGAATTTTCAGGAAACACTAAGGGGGTCTGGCGTGGCCTGGGAGGAATCTGTCACAGAAACCAGGTGTGGTAATCCGGGAACTAGCAGAGGTCTGTGAGGCCCCAGCACTTCCCCAGCAGGTCTGGCCTGGGGCTGCATTCCCGAGGCAGGAGGGAGTCCCTGAAGATTCCTGGGCTGGACTCTGGTGTGATCTGCTGCTTCACAGACACCCCCCCGCCCAACCCCTGCACTCCTGAGCTCAGGCAGGTGGAGTCCACCCGTCATCAGCACTCACCCCTGAGAATCTTGTTTTGGGAATGGAGAGCGGAATTTAGCTGACTTAAAAGACAGGATCTGAGAAGGGAGCGCGGAATTCATGGGGCAGTGTAGCCTGTGGCGTGTGTGGTTTCTAATCAGGAGGTGTGGGGATTATATGATTCCAAACAGAAGTGATCTGGCCCCACCCTTGGTGGCCTTGCGGTGTCAGGAGCTTTCAGGAGTATAAGGGTAGCGGAGAAAAAGGAGAATAGACCCAAAGTCAGGTAAGCAAGTTTTATTAACCTGCAGGCTGCTCCGTAACAATCAGAGGAGGCAGCCCTGAGCTCACAGAACGAGGGGTTTTTAGGGGTGAGAGGGACATGAGGGGCTTTTAGGACTGAGGTAATCTATCCGCTGGTAGCAGGCACAGAGATAGTTTGTTAACTTATAACAGACCTACAATACATTATCCTGTGACTTTTGTGGTGGCAGTTTTTTAAAAAAGAGAGAAACCAGGAGTTTTTTACAAATATGTGTCAAACGGGAATTTACAATTATGGATAACCAACGTATGTTTTCCCTGTCCTCCCTGGAGCTGCCTGGATGGCTGTAATCAGGCTTTGCTTAATTGCAGCACATCTGGCAGCCTTGATGTGGCTCATAGGTAGGGGTTCAGGAATGCAGCTGCAGAGCAATCAGAGTGGGGAAGGGGTCGGCTTACATGCAGTGGGTTTTCAGAGGCAGCTTGTCCTTAACACCTGACACCGGCACTTCAAGTACCATTGAATCTGCTGGAACATAAAGCCCAAGTGATAGAGCAACTTGCGCAGCTGCCTGGAACTGCTGCAGAGCCTTCTCTCGTTCGTGGCCACACTCCAAACCAGCTACTTTTCAGGTCGCTGTGTGAATAAGCTAGAGTAACACACCTGAATGAGGAATATGTTCCTTCCAAAATCCAAAGAGGCCCACTAAGTGCTGTGCTGCTTTTTCCTTTCTAGGAAGGGCCAGATTGAACAGCTTACTCTTCACTCTAAAAGAGATATCTCAACATCCCCTATACCTCTGGACTCCTAAAAATTTCCTCATGGCAATATTTCACCACAGTAAAAGGCCCCTGAAATTGGGTCAGATTTATTTCCCACCTTCCCACCATAAGCACACAAATGTTTTACCAGTAATCTAGAGAACTTTCTCCTTCTCACTGTCTAGGTCCAGTCAGTGTAACATCATCAATGCAATGGAGAGTGTGCTAGTTTGTGGGAGGGAAAGCATTTAAGATCCTGCAAAATATCCTATGACATGGGACTGGACAATTGGTATATCCCCTGAGGGAGAGCAATGAAGCTGTATTTCTGGCTTGGCCAGTTCAAAGCAAACTACTTCCGGTAGTCCTTATTGGCAGGTATAAGGAAAAATGCGTTTGCCAGATGAATAGGTGCATGCCAGGTACCAGGAGATACACTGATTTGTTCAAGCAATGAACCCACTTGGCACAGCAGCTAGAATTGTTTTAGCCACCTGCTTAAGCTTGTAATAATGCATTGTCATTCTCCAATATCCATCTGACTTCCTCACAGGCCAAAAAGGACAGTTGAAGAGAGATGTATTTGCACTTAAAGTCACTGATGTTGGCGTTAATCTTTGCAATACTTCCAGGAATGTGGCATTGCTTTTAATTGACTGTTTTCCCAGGTATAGGAAGTTGCAGTGGCTTCCACTTGGCTTTTCTCACCATAGCAGCCCTCATTATACTGGTCAGAAAATCAATGTAGGAAATCTCCTAGTTGATAATTACATCTATTCCAATTATACATTTTAGATTTAGAGAAATCACCATAGCATGGGCTGAGAGACCCGCAGAGCCCACTATTCAATGAACCCAAGCTAAAACTCCACTGATGACACAACCTCCATAAGCCTCTGTCTTGACTGGAGGGCGCAGTGGGGTTTTGGTTCTCCTAGAGTCAATGTGAGTCTTCAGCCAGTGTCCAGTAGTTCTTGAAGAGTCTAATTATTTCCTTTTCCCCTATGCACTTACCCCGATCAAAGGCCAAATTTCCTTTGGGAAAAATTAGGAGAAAGAGTAACAGTACAAACGTTTGCTGGTTTACCTGGGTCCTTCCTCAAGGGAACCCAGCCTTTCCTACATTCAGTGTTCCAGGTCTGTAAACTGGCCCAGAAGTCTGGATTTGATTGAGGAGCTGTGACTCCGTGCTTTTATGATACAGGTTAGACTTTTATTTAGGTAACCTAAAACCATCATGCTTACCTCGATTAAGCAAACATTTATTAGTCTTCCTACCAATTTCATGCCTAGGAATAAGCATGATCAATAAACTACACTATAGGTCTGCAAAGGCCAGACTATTTTGATTGCTGAATGACTCTGCTGTCCATCGTGGTCACCACAACCACCCTGGCTTTAGTGGTTGACTGCAGCCGCTTGGCCCCTGCAGCCCCAGGATATGATTATTC
>CAUYLG010077963.1:0-28575 GCA_963573385.1 Cacajao melanocephalus
ATTCAGTGTCTCGCTCTCTTTGTCTCTTTCCCCATGAGACTTACACCCCCGCGCGGGGCGGCGGCGGGGGGGGGGGGGGGGGGGGGGGGGGGGGGGGGGGGGGCGGGGGGGGGGCGGGCGGGGGGGTGGGGGGGGGCGGGGGCGGGGGGGGACGGTGGAGGTGGGGAACGTAGGGGAGGAGGTGAAAGGGAGGAGGGAGAGGGAATGGGGGGAGAAGGGCAGGGGGGAGGGAGGGGGAGGAAGGGGCGAGGAAGAAGAGAGGGGAGTAAGGGAGGAGGCAGAGGGGAGGAGGGAGAGGAATAGAGGGGAAGAGGAGGGAGACAGGAGGAGGGGGAGGAGGGGAGGGAAGGGAAGAGGCCACCCCAGGAAGATCAGAGGAACAGCTCGTGCAAAGGCCCGGCGCCTAGTGGCCTTGGTGAGCTTGCATCTCAGAGGGAGACCTGCCCTCTCTCAAGGGAGCGAGCAGCAGCCTGCCCGTTGAACACGTGTCTTGCCCCCTAACAAATCGCTCCTAACTCAATGGGGCTGCCAACAAAGAGGCGCCCTGGCTCCGGCCACACACAGCGTGTGCATCTCCCTGGAAGCCAGCAAAGTGCAGCCTCCCCCGCCCCCAGCTCCCAGGCTGGCACAGCCTCCTCCCTAAGGAGGCCCCAAGGAGCAGGCGGCTGCGCGGTGGAAGAGAGAACAGGGCTGCTTTATGAAAGCCCCACAGGGCAGCCGTGGGCAAACAGAAGGCCTGAGTGTGTCCACGGCAGCCAGACCGGGAGCTCAGAATAGCTCATTGAGCCTCAGTGGCTGCGCCGAGTGCAGCCAGGAAGAAACAGGTCTTTATGAAGGGGAGGCTGGGCACGGCCTGAAATGAAGGATGCACACGCCAGGCCACCCATCTGCCACCCAGGCTCTAGGAGGCCACACGAGCATGCACAGATGCAGCGAGTCTAAATTCATCACCACAGGAAGCTGTCTTACGTGGGAGAACTCACCCCCAGTCTTCCTTCCCTCCTCCTCTTCCAAGTCAGAAACAAAATTAAAATTTTTCAACTGAAAGATGAATAGTGCCTCACGAAGCTCTGTCCTCCTCACCCCCTGAGCTCAAGGGCTCTCCAACAATCTCAGAAAACAGGTGCCTTGAGTAACTCCATTCTGCAGAAAAGAAGACTGAGAGTCACAGAGCGTCAGTAACTTGTCTAAATTCACAGCTAGTAAAATAGTGGTATGGGAGGCTGGGCGTGGTGGCTCACACCTGTAATCCCAGCACTTTGGGAGGCTGAGGTGGGCCCAAGGTCAGGAGTTCAAGACAAGCCTGGCCAACATAGTGAAACACCATCTCTATTAAAAATATGAAAAAATAGCCAGGCATGGTGGTGGGCACCTGTAATCCCAGCTACTCGGGAGGCTGAGGCAGGAGAATCGCTTGAACCCGGGAGGCGGAGGTTGCAGTGAGCTGAAATCCTGCCACTGCACTCCAGCTGGGCGATGATGCAAGACTCCGTTCCGAGGGGGAAAAAAAAGGAACAGGGATGGAACCCAACTCTGCCTCCTCAATGCAGTGCCCATGTATCACCAGAGTGTGTGTGTGTCTGCAGTATGTTGTGTGAATGAGGCATGTATGGGGTGCATATGTATGTAATGTTTGTGTGTGGCCTGTGGCATGTGTGTACATGATGTGTGTTTTGTGTGCATGTGTGATGTGTGCCATGTGGGTGACATGTGGTGTAATGTGTGTGATACATGTGCATGCATGTGTGTGTTGTGTGTATGTGTAATGTGTGTGCATATGTGTGCATGTATATGTTGTATGACTGTGTGTCATATGTGTGCATGTGTGTACATATGTGTGTGGTATGGTTGTGAGATGTGTGCATGCATGTGTCCATGTTGTGTGTGCATGTGTATGGTATGATTGTGTGATATGTGTGCATATATGTGTGGTATGATTGTGATATGTGTTCATACATGCATGCATGTTGTGTGTGCGTGTGTGGTATGATTGTAATGTGTGTACATGTGTGTGTTGTGTGTAGGGGGTATGATTGCGTGGAACAACACGCTGCCTGGCTGTTCCAAGGCACATCCAAAAACTTGACCTGGCCAGGACAGCCGGAGTAGCCACCACGCCCACTCACAGCAGCTGGCAGGGAAGCAGGGCTGGAGTCCTGCCTGTCAGTGCCCTGAGCGGGCACCTGTTCTTCTGCCCACTGTTTCCTTCACAGATTGGGGCCTCCTGGACTTGGGTCAGTCCCTGGCAGGCCAGTGGGCAGGATGTGGAGCAGGGCCCCAGAGTAGGGGGCCCTGGTCTTCCCAGCCTCTCAAAGGGGGACCCAGTAATGACAGAACTGCAATGCCCTGTCCACTGCCCCAGCCTGTCCTCCCCTGTGTCTTCTCCTAACTGAAGACCTTCCTGTGGACACGCTCCAAGCCAAGGCCCAGGACCAGCCTCTCCCTGCCACCACCCCTCCCATGTGTTCCTTGGCCCTGGTACTGACAGGGCCCCCTGGCACCGAGGCAGGTCCCCACCTCCCTGCCTGCGCAGGCTTTCCTTTCCTGGGGCTCCCTCCCTCACCTGATCCACCTGGCGGCTTCCTTTGCCCACTCTGCCAGGGCTCTGCCAAGGCTGAGGCCTGAGGCCGTCTTCCCTGACTCCCAGGCTGACTCCTGATTGTCGCACTCCAGCCCCACACATGTTCCTCTGGCCCTGCCGCGTTGGCTCAGTGGCCTGTGCTGACTCAGCCGGCCCACCCTCCAGCTGCTCCCTGCTAGGGTGGGGTGGGCATGGTGGGTGTTCCTGTTACTTCGGCTGCAGAGCACATTCATTCAGCTCACAGAGTCTGTGGGTCAGGAATACTGGGCAGGACACAGAGGGAATGGGTTGTCTCTGTGTCACAATGTCTGGGGCCTCCACTGGATGAGTCAGAGGCTAGGGCTGGTACATGGAGGCTGGGTCACTGCCACGCTGGCTGTCCAGGGCGCCTCAGGTCCTCCCACAGTGCCTCTCCGCACAGTCATGTCGCATGGGCTGGTTTGGGCTTCCTCACAGCGTGGTGCCTGGCTTCACTCAGAATGAGTGTCCCAAAGGATAGAGGAAGATGGGCAGGTGACCCATGAGGTGGGCCGAGTGTCCAAGTCTTGCTGTGTGGAAGGCATAGGGATTTGTCACTCAGGAGCACATGATCTGCCTATCACCAGAGCCTGATGCCAGGCTGGCCCCAGCAGGTACTCGGGAGACCTGTGGTGGTCTGTTGAGCTCATGTAGTCCCCATCACAGACTCCAGATGAGGAAACCGAGGCCCAAGAAGTTGCAATCATTCACTCAAGGCCCTCAGCTCTGGGGACCCTCCCAGCTGCACCACGCTGGCCCCGGGTGCCCAGAGACGGGAAGCCCAGGGGCTCGAGGCCTGGGTGTCGGTGTTGACATCAAGCAGAGCTGGCCAGGCCCCTCTGGGGTATGTGGACAGATGCTTGAACCTTGGCAGATTCCAAGCACAGAGCAGGGTCAATGCACATTTATGGCGAGTATGTGTCCTTACAGTCATGCTTTGTCTTCTGTTGACTCCCTCATCCCCACCAACTTCAGTCAGGGGCAGCCTTAGGGATCTGCGGCATGTGGTACAGACTGGACCTGCTGCCTGCGAGAGGATCCTGGGATGAACAGGCGGCCACTGAGTGTAACCCCACTCTGAGCTACTCCCAGGGAAGGCCCCGTGGCTCCTGTGGTCCCCAGGATAAAGGCCACTGTCTTTAAAAGTGGGTCTTCGAAGTTTCCACCTGCTCCCTGTCCCCCTTGCCAGACTCAAGTTGTCAAAGCCTCAGAGGTCCCCACACCCTGAAGTCAACATCAGCAGAACCAGATGCCCCTGCTCTGCAGGCTGTGGGAGTGGAGGCCAGCAGCCCGGCTGCAGTGTCCAGCTCCTTTGCGGCTGGTCTTGAGCCCCAGGCACCCTCCAGGGCTCTTGGGGTGAAGTCTAAACGCCTTGTTCGACCTGAACGGGTCCCTCTCTACAAAGCAGCTCCTCTTGCTGCCTCCCCATGGCATGGGCAAAACAGGAGAGGGGGTGATGTGTTAGGATGGAGGTTTTGACCAGGAAGTAGACAAGCGCAGCTACCTCTGGACAGCCTGCTGAGCTGCCCGTCAGGGTCTCCTTATGTGAAGCCAGGAGCCCACTGGGAAGTTGGCTTGTCACAGTGGAAGAGAAAGTCACGGAGGTCAAGTTTGGTCACAGGCCCACAAGCCTGGCTGGGGGTGAAGGGAGACTCGGCCAAGCACATCATCATCAGTCGCTCATCAGACCCCTGGCGGGGGCCCCATCAGCATCAGGCCCTCATCAGACCCCTGGCCTGGTCCCATGGCTCTGCCAGAGCACTGCACTGGGAAGGGCTGGAGGCTCCCCCCACTCACTGCTCATGACAGCCGATAGGGGGAGCAACCCAAGTCCACTAACAGAGGAGTGGCTAAGCCACGTGGGGCACACACAACATGGAGCGCTACTCAGCCCTAAAAAGGAAGGCGATTCCGACACGGATTCCTACAGTGCGGACGAACCCTGAGGACACTATGCCAAGTGGTAGAGGTCAATCACGAAAGGACAAATAGCGCAGGATTTCACTTCCGCGGGGTCCCTAGAGTCGTCAAATTCATAGAGACAGAGAGTAGAATGCGGGTGCCAGGGGCAGGGGGACGGGGACTAGAGAGTTAGTGTGTAATGGGGACAGAGCCCCAGTTGGGGAAGATGAGAAAGTTCTGAAGATGGATGGGTGGTGATGGTTGTGCATTAATGTGTATGTACTTAATGCAAGTAAATCGTACACTTAAAATGGATAAAGTGGTAAATTTCTGTTACGTGTGTTTTACCACAATTTTAGAAAAAGGATGATAAAAATTGGCTAAACTGAAAAAAGTCAGTAAGAAAATAAGAACAATTACATTTCCAACTTAAATGTCCTTCTGAACTATTTTAGTTTTGGAGGTAGATGCTATTGATTATTTCTCATTCTACAGGTGAGAAATCCAAGGCTTGGAGATGAAAGGTAACTTGCTAATGTTGTGTACACAGGCAGTGGCAGTACAAGATCTTGAGCCATGTCTGACCACGATGCTACACAGTTCGTCTTCTATTCTAGAGCATTCTTGTTTATGTCAACCCATTCCTAAACCCTGCAGTACATGTATCAAGTCTGTTTTTCTCCCTCTCTCTCATTGGCATTTACCATCTTTCCTGAATTTTGGAGCTAATGTCTGAAGAATTTTGTAAAGCATTAGTGCTGGCAGTTGAAAATTGAAAATCAGCATGTTCCAAACCACTCCTAATTCTCACATCACTAGCAAACACACACACACACACACACACACACACACACTCACACCCTCCATATTGCTGGCTCTTATTTCACTTAATAGCATAACAGGAAACAATCTTCTATTAAGAAAGTCTACTGGAAAGCATTTTCAAGTCTAGGAATTGTGACATATTTGAGGAGTCTCCTGTGTAGTTTTTTTGTTTTTTTGAGATGGAGTTTCACTCTTGTCACTCAGGCTGGAATGCATTGGTGCAATATCAGCTCACTGCAACCTCTGCCTCCTGGGTTTGACCAATTCTCCTGCCTCAGCCTCCCAAGTAGCTGGGACTACAGGAGCATGCCACTGTGTCCAGCTAATTTTTGTATTTTTAATAGAAACAGGGTTTCATCATGTTGGCCAGGCTAGTCTTGAACTCCTGACCTCAGGTGATCCACCGACCTCAGCCTTCCAAAGCGCTGGGATAACAGGCGTGAGCCACCAAGCCCGGCTGAGCCTGCTGCTTTTTGACTTTGATTTTTTAACATGAGAAAACACTGAAGTGGGCTTTCTGGGTTTGCCAGTACAAGTCTCAGATTGAGACCAAAAAAAAAAAGAGTAAAATTATTCTGCACAACTAAAGCAAGAGGTTATCTTTTTTAGGTGAGAGAGAGGGAGAGAGAGAGAGGGAGCTACTTTTAGGCACTGGCAGGCTGCCAGCATCTGGGGAGCTCCTGGACCAGGGTCTCAGGAAGGGCAGAGGCCTGTGGTTGGCCAGATATTTGGGGGTGTTTCCACCTCAGAGACATTTGGTGACTCCGGAGGACACTGGGAGCCTGGGCAATGTTTTTGACGGAGTTGGTGGGGGATGTGCGCTGGTAAATGTCTCCCTTTGCTTGGGACCCCAGACGCCTTGGGATCCCAGGAGCAGGGGTGAACTGGAGAGAAAAGGAGTGCAGGGCAGGTGTGACTGGGGGAAAGCACACAGATGCCGGAGCTGATCCATTGAGGTTCAGCGGACCGAGTGCACCTACCATGAAACAAACGCTTGTCAGGCCAGACGAGGAGAATCAAGTACGATGATGTCTTGCTTGTGAGACACATCTAGAGCAGAAGGATGGAGCAGGGAGCAAGGGGGAAGTTTGGGGGAAGTTTGGAGGAAGGTGTATCTCACAGGCCCTGGACGAGGGAGGCAGGAGCTGGGCCCTGGCGCCCTCCGGCTCTCCTTGTCAGCGTCTGCTCATCTGAGGTGTCCTTGTCATCCCCTCAGCAGGTGCATTTTCAGTCTTCTTCTGTGCTAGGTGCCACGGTGCTAGGTGCCTGGTGCCAGGTGCCACGAATTCAGAGTGGACAAATGGAAAAAGGCCACTATCTTCTTACTTGTAAGGGAGACAGACAAACCGCACATAAAGAAATGATTGTGCTCCTTTCGGGTAGAGATAAGAGCTAGGTGGACACAAACAGCCTTGCCTCCCGCCCCATCAGACAGGGAACTTCCAAATTAGCACCCTCTCCACCACCCTCTCCTAATTTCCTCCCCTCCCACCCCCATGCAAGAACAGCCACTGTGCCTTGAGCTGCAGCTGCTGTCCCCGCTCTGTCTGCATACTGGGAGCCCCTCAAGGATGGATAGGATCTTGGGGCTCTGAATTTCATGCCCGGCAACCCTGGCAGGACATAGGGCTTTAGTTTCCTGAAGGCAGGAGCTGGACCAGCTTCTTTCAGGCCTTTCTCACTCCTGCAGCGCCCCCTGGTGTGCAGGGAGCAGTCCCTGCAGCCACCACAGACCCCATACCCCACAGCCAGAGGGGTCCTTGCATCCTCCATCCTCCTTGATAAGCAAGTTCCCTCCACCCTACCACAGGAACCCTCACTTCCCTTGGATGATGAACAGTATAGAAGAGAAGCTCTCATTCTCCACTAGTGGGTCAAATGATTTCAGTCACTTTGGAAAACGGTGTTTTTTTTTTTAATTAAATTAACTTTTTTTTAGACAGGGTCTTGCTCTGTTACCCAGGTTGGAGGGCAGTGGAAGGATCACAGCTCACTGCAGCCTTAAACTTCTGAGCTCAAGTGATCCTCCCACTTCAGCCTCCCAAGTAGCTAGGACTACAAGGCCCGACCCACCATGCCTGGCTAGTTTTTATATTTTTAGTAGAAACAGGGTCTCACTATGTTGCCCAGGCTGGTCTTGAACTTCTGGCCTCCAGTGATCCTCTGGCCTAGGCCTCCCAAAACCCTAGGATTACAGGCATGAGCCACTGCGCCTTAGACAATGTTTTTTAACCTCTCAGCACATACAAGGAGTCTTCTTAGAAAGATAGTTCTGCAAGTTCTGTATCAACATGCCCAGGGCACAAATAAGAACGAAGCCCTGTTAGAGGCCCCGGGAATGCTTGTGTGGCATTTGGCTGAACCTTGGGTTGGACTCAATTGGATTGGGCATCTGACTTTCTCACCCACTGGCCTGCCCAGCTCTTGGCAAAGAACCACATCTTGTTTTTGTGTCCTCATCCTCCCATGGTGCTTGATTTCTGAGCAAGTCCTTAGTCTGACTGAATTCTCGTGTTTGCCTTTCTGTCTTGCATTCCTTTTGGGGTGCCGAGATTTTGCCTAGTCATTCATTCACTTAGTCATTCTGACAGTTGCTTATTCCACAGATATGTGAGTGTACCAGGTATGTGCTACCTGCTTGCTGAGCATACAGCCAGGTGGACAGAGCTAACATCCACTTGTTACTTCTGGAGGTGGGTAAGGTAGACAGTAATCAAATAATGACACAGACACATATCACAAACTGTAGCAAGTGCTATGAGGGGGACACTTCCTATGTCCCCTTCCTATGTTCTCATATGAAGGGAAAAATGCCATGGACCATCTGTCAGCGTTGAGGGAAAGCTGCAGGGGAGTGAGCAAGTGGGCAGGAGCCAGGTCAGGTCAGAGAACAGAGATTGGGCTTTATTCCAAGGTGAGGAGAAGCTAATGAGAGCTTTAGGCAGAGCCCCATATGTCTGATTTATGTTGTTTATAGACCCCTTTGGCTGCTGCGTTCCATGCGGGGAGTGGCTTGGAGCAGAGAAGGGGAAGCAGGAGGCCGCTTAGGCTGTTGAGTGGCCCAGGAGAGATGCTGGTGGCTTGGCTGAGTTGGGTAGCAGTGGGGACAGACAGAGCACCTGCGAACACATCGTGTGAGGGACGAGGTGGATATGAGCTCTTATTAACCACAGATTATTGCAAGCCTGAGCCCTTAGAAGACACTGCTGCAAGAGTCCATGAGAAATTTCCAGTACAGAAAGTGGGGTGGCAAGGCAAATAGGATCGGAGCTGGGCCCCACTTGCTTGTGACTCGTTGGTCTCATTTTCAGGGTGGGCTGGTGACCTGCATTCCCTGTCCACATCCTAGGCCCATCTTTATCCTTATATTCACTTTCAACAGCAAGAAAAATTCCTTAGGAACTCACTCTTTTGTCTTCTCATGAGGCCTCTGACAACTCTTTAGACAAGCTAGTTTAACACTGTAAATTCCAGGCTATTATTTGGCTTTCTCCTCTCAGTATGTCTCAGGTTTCAAGAAATATCAGTTTTTGTGAATAAAGTTTTATTGGCACACAGCCATGTCCATTTGCATATTATCTCTGGCTGCTTTTGTGCCACAAGGGCAGAGTGAGTAGTTGTGACTACATATGGCCTGCAATTCTAAAACAATGACTGTCTGGCCCTTTTGGGACTTTGCTGGCCCCTGCCTGAGATCAGTTAGCAGGTTCACACTGGGCTGCCTGACTCGAGTGTCAAGACTCCTCCCATTCCTCAAAGATGTGGCTTCAGGGAACAGCCACACGTGCTCACTAGCTCATTCGTAGCCAATTATATTTGGTGCATAAGCCGACTCCTGCACACCAGGCCCTTGGACCAAGGGGATGTCCTGTGGACTTCTGAGACTCTCGGCGGTTCTTGTGCTTGTGCGTGTGGCAGCTAAGAACAAATTAACTGATGCCAGTGTGATGGTGGGGCGCCTCCCTGAAGCTTTATTAGACCCTATCCCCATCTCTGTTTATACTTCCAGAAAGTGGGGGAGTGCCAGACCCCAGCAGCAGAGATGGTCTGCGGGGGTCATCCAGGATGACATCTGGGCCTTCTCCCTCAGCTCCAGGGGCAGGAGCCCTCCTCCCAACTTGTTATTGACTTAAGAAGAGGTAGAGGAACAGCCAGGCTCGGTGGCTCATGCCTGTAATCCCAGCACTTTGGGAGGCTGAGGCAGGTGGATCACCTGAGGTCGGAAGTTTGAGACCAGCACGACCAACATAGAGAAACTTTGCTTCTACTAAAAACACAAAAATTAGCCGGGTGTGGAGGCGCATGCCTGTAATCTTAGCTACTCGGGAGGCTGAGGCAGGAGAAGTGCTTGAACCCAGGAGGCGGAGGTTTCAGTGAGCCGGGATTGTGCCATTACACTCCAGCCTGGGCAACAAGAGCGAACTCTGTCTCAAATTAAAAAAAAAAAAAAAAAAAAAAGAAGAGGTAGAAGGACCTGTTTTCCAAGACACAGAGGGCCCTCTTGATTCTCCAGCTAGTCAGAGCTAAGATGAAGAGGAGGGAGCCAGGTGGTCTAAACGTGGCAGTGCCAAGGGTGGGGGGGTGTACCCAGCACCGATCCCCATTCTTAAGGCAGATACACCTTCATCCAGTGTGTCTTGCACTGTGCAAACCAGCTTCAATTCCCTAAAGAAGAAGCCCTTGCACAAATCTCTATTTGAGAAGCTCAGGAATAATACCAATTAACTACAAGAGTTTCAGAACCCAGGGTCCGTTAGAGATAAGCTGCACATACAATCACGTTATCATCTGAACCAGGACTTTTAGATGGATTGCTAGAATATTTTATATGATTAGCATCAAAAACTTAAACTTAAGCTGAATACCGTCTTCCTACTGGTTATTACACTTTTAATTTTCTCAACCCAATTTACTTTTATGAAGGTAAATTAAATATCTAAGCATTAAAAAACCCTAGCTAATAAAGTTTTACTTTATAGCACACTTGTTAACTTACACTCTCTGGAATTTAAGGTTTCTATTATGCAGATATTAACTCTTAGTTTTAAAGTTATTGTAATTTTTCATAATTTGTCCTAATTACTTTTTTTGAATTTCATTCTTGTTGCCCAGGCTGGAGTGCAGTAGCACAATCTCGGCTCACTGCAACCTCCACCTCCCAAGTTCAAGCGATTCTCCTGGCTCAGCCTTCCGAGTAGCTGGAATTACAAGCGCTCACCACCATGCCCAGCTAATTTTTTATATTTTTAGTAGAGACTGGGTTTCATCATGTTGGCCAGGCTGGTCTGGAACTTCTGACTTCAGGTGATCTGCCCACCTCGGCCCCCCAAAGTGCTGTGATTACAGGTGTGAGCCACCATGCCCGGCTCCTAATTACTGCTTTTTAATACCAACTTTAAGTGAAAAATCTTTTAGCAATGTATTTGTTATGTAAGGATGCTATTTTCATATTCAGTGGCTATGTCATCAAAATATATGAATTACTTATACGGTTACCAGCAGTTGCTATTAAATGTAGGTTACTTGTACTTTCAGCGTCTACATTCAAGAGTTCCCTAATTTGTAGTCAATGAACTACCTGAATAAAAAATGTTAAGTATGTGACAATGAAGGTCCATGAAAGCTAGGTGCAAGATTACATTATCAGATTCTTCACAATACATGGCTAAATGAAAATACAGCTACTCTATGAACCTCAAAGATCTGTTATGACATTGAAAATGATACAGAAGCAACCTAAGCTGTATGCTTGTTTAGGGTCTACTATTTAGTTGGGCCACCTTATAAAATATATTTGAAACTCCATAAAAGCCTATTGTATCCGCAAGAAAATCCTAATACCATTCACTCACACAAATCATTTAACTATCCATTTCCAGGGGAAAGAAATATACCATGCTCTGAAATAGACGCTACAGTTTTTCACATTAGCTCTCTAAAAGAGGTATACTCAAGCCCCTTTTCTTTATCCCACTACCAAAAGCATATGAGCAATATGTCTATTTCAAACAAAGAAATATGTAAAGTTCTTTTCAGAAAGAAACCACTTCCAATTAAACTTAAAATTTCGATTACTATTTAAATTATAAACCAAAGTTTGGCAATCCAAGAACAGATATGTTTGCTATGGACACACCAAGACTGTGAGGTCATAGGTTCAAATACAACTTCAGAATTAGTCACAAAAAATCAATGCATTTTCACAGAAACTGTACCATTTCCTTTGGTTTACAATTCGTGCTATGGGAGGTTTAATACAGTATTAAATAACATATCATTTACCCTAAAAGTAGGTTATAGAAAACTGGATGACTATTAGGACTGAATAACAACAAGGCTTTAATGGTTCCATTTTCTTATGATTATACAAACATATAAATCTTGAAAAGGTAATGCCGTTTCGCAAAATCCATAAAAATAAGTTTTGCCACAGTGCACAGAAAAGTTCAGATTCCCCACGCCGTCGCCAAGCAGCTCTGATTAGACCTGGAAGACCCAGGCCGGACGCGGTGCCGGCCCTGTAGTTGCAGCTACTGGGGAGGCTAAGGCGGGAGGATCACTTGAGCCCAGGAGTTCCCGGCCAGTCTGGGTAACACAGCAAGACCCCGTCTCTCTCTCTTTTTTTAATTGGAAGACATAAAACGTCTACACATTCTACATGGAATCATGAATGTACTAAGGAGAGTCTGCACAAAGTAAATTTTAAAACTCCACACTCCAGCATCACGTATGTCCATGAGCAGGATTTGCAATTCACTTCACACTGGAGGTACGCCCCCAGCTGGGGTCCCGCGGCCGCAGTGGTCAGGCGTCAGAGCTGAGGCATTTCACTAGAAGGGAAGTAGTCTTCAGTCCGAAACAGGACGGGGGCTTCGTAGCCGGCTTGCTGCGGCCTTGAGGGAGACGACTTGCTAAAGAGCGAGGGCACGTTCATCGTGTGCAGGAGCTTCTTGAACGCCCTGGGGAAGGCGCCCAGCTCGGCCTCGGCCTTGGTGACCTGCTCCTCCATCCTGGCCACGCGGCCGCCCACCATCCTCACGAAGGCCTCCAGCCGGTCGATCCTGCTGTAGATGCGCCGCATCTCGGCGGCCTTCGCGTGGATGCGCGGCACTCCCTCGCTGACGACGTGGGACGAGTCCCCGCGAAGCATGTCCAGCATGCCCACGAACTCGTCCACTCTAGTGAGCAGGTCCTCCAGACTCGCGTCCAGGGCCTCGACCTCGGGCCGCGCGCCGGCCCCGGGCAGCAGGCAGGCGGCGTAGCCCGCGGCGGCGCGGCGCAGCAGCGGCAGGTCGCGGCCCGGCGCGCCGTCCTCCGCGCCCTCGTCCTCCCACGGCCCCGAGGCGCTGCTGTGGCTCTGGGACACGGTGCCGCTGTCCCCGCTCCAGGCGGCGCACGGCGGCTCGGCCTCTTCCGCCGGTCCCTCGAGCGACGCTCCGCGGTCTGAGGAGCGACCCTCCATGCCCCGTGACCGCCCGGGTGCTCAGCGCCCGCTTCCGACCTCTGCGCGCTCACGCTCACGCACGCACGCGCGCTCACGCCTTTGCTTCCGGCAGCCTGCGCTCGCTTCTGTGCACGCGTATCCACCTTTGTTTCCGGCCTCCGAGCGCGCTCACGCTCACGCAAGCGCGCTGCGGGTTTTCTCACGCCCGAGCTCACATTAAACCTTTTTTTTTTTTTTAAGCGAAGGTATAGCAGGAATACAATACAGTGCATATATTTTAAGTGTGCACATTGATGACTTTGTACACATTCATACAACCATGCATATTCTATCCAGACCAACAGGTAAGACATGTCCAGCACCCATGAAAGTCTCCCTCCTGTCCTTCATTTCTTTTTGCTGTTTATAGTAAAATAAAGAGGTAAGCAAAACGAAACACAGAAGGGATGGACCTTGACGACTTTAAATGATTTTTAAAGTCCTCAGCTTCGTCTGATTGCAATGGTGTAAAATTAAGAAATAGTTTCCAAGCAAATATCAAATCCAGGGTACTGCCAGAAAAAAACAAAGATGAAGCTGAGATGTGACGGTAAAATCCTTTAAAATCTCAGAAAAAGCAAAGGTAGTGCCTCAGAATACCATTCAGTCAGACTAACAGCTCCTTAAAGAGATTAATGGTGTGCCTCACAGAGTCCGTCATTGAAACCACAGGACCTCCAGAAGGCCTGGTCAGTATTATCAGCAGAAGCCCAAGACAGAGATGGACTTACCTCAAAGGGATTTGTAGGCCACACTTTGGTCTAACGAAGTGAACCCTGATGAGTTTTTTTTGAAACTGAGTCTCACTCTGTCATCTAGGCTGGAGTGCGGTCATGCAATCTTGGCTCACTGCAACCTCCATTTCCTAGGCGCAAGTGATTCTCCTGTCTCAGCCTCCTGAGTAGCTGGGACTACAGGCACATGGCACCACACCCAGCTAATTTTTTATTTTTAGTAGAAATGGGGTTTCACCATGCTGGCCAGGCTAGTCTCAAACTCCTGACCTCAGGTGATCCAAAGTTTTTTAAAGATAATTATACTGACACAAACATTGTGGATTGGACTGAAAGGAACAGGCCTTTGGATCCCCCCTCCCCAAACTTCTACAAGCAAGAATCAGACTGAGAAAAGGACTCATCAGCAAACATATGCTACATTTCATGAAAAAGGAAGTATGACTCAGAGCATGAAGCCAAGAGTCTAGATGATGGAACTGGGAGTCATGGAGAATTATTCCTAGACCTTGAGACTGGATGGCAGAGTTACTACAGACTGGTAACCTATATGTACTTCTAATTTCCCCCCTTTTTGAACAGGAGTGGTAGTGGTTACCTAATGGTAGTGGAACTGGTCTGTAGTGGTTATCCTGTACCTGCCCCACAATTGTATATTGAAGGCATGGGGGCAGATAACTTGTCTCTTTAGCCTCAGAAGTCTACAGATCAAGAAGAATTGTACTCTAGGAGCTTGTTATATGTAAATTTTCAGTGCTGCAAAAGAAGTAGCACATTGAATATAAATTTCCTCAGCAAGGCAATTTACTTCTACAGAAGGGTGCAGGTCAGAGATGGAACAATGGTGAGCACACACCTGGACAAGGGAAGGGAAGGGGTTCTTATTCCTTTTGGAGGTAGCCCCTACAGCTGTGCTGTTCCCCTATTGGCTAAGGTTAGATTGCACGGTCTAGGCTAATTCCAGCTGGCTATTTTAAAGAGAGCCAGGGTACTAGCCAGAATGGCGGGTTGGGTAGTTTGGCTGGAAGGACAGTTACGGAACAGGTGAGAGCAGGTAACCAGGGGTCAAAGCAGGTGACTGGAGCAGGTGACCAGGATGAGTCAGGACGGAGCAGGGGACTGGGGGAACAGATGTGAACTACTGATTAGAACTGGTGGAAAAGGTTGTTTACTGAAACTACAAGGAAGTTAAACTTTAAAATGGAGAATTAAAGAATTAGAGAGCTGAACATACTGACATGTTGATTCTTTGAAGAGAAACTTGGAGTTCCCTCATCTCACAAGCTGAATTTATGCAGCTATGCTCAGAAAGCCTCATCTACATCTGACCTAATTTACAAGAACAAAATTCTGGACTTAAAGCTGATGTGACAGTAGGATAGTAATACCTAAAACTACATGAGATTTTTAAAAATGTAACTTTTGGGGACTTTGGATGGAGAGGAGTGTGGTTAGTATGTGAAAATGGCATGAATAATTGTAGTCAGAAAGCAAACCGTGATTGCTAGCCAGCCTTCAAGATGACTCCCAGTGATTTCTTCTTCCTGGTATTCTCACTCTTGTGTATTCCCTCCTGTTGAGTATGTACTGGACTTAGTGACTTGACTAGCTCATAATAAACTGAAAAAGACCGAAGTGATGATGTATGATTTGGAGATTAGTTCATAAAAGGTAGTGTGGCATCTCTTTCCCTCCAACCTGTGAAAGGAAAATAAATCTTGGGGCCCTACAATCACTAAGCTAAAAGAGAAGTCAAGCTGGGAACTGCTTAGGGCAAACCTGCCTCACATTCTGTTCAAATTCACTCCTCTGCTCACTGAGATAAATGCATAGCTGATTGCCTCCTTTGGAGAGGCTAGTCAGAAAAATCCCAGCATGTTGGGAGGCCTAGGTGGGTGGATCATTTGAGGTCAGGAGTTCAAGACCAGCATAGCCAACATGGTGAAATCCCGTCTCTACTAAAAATACAAAAATTAGCTGGGCATGGTGATACACACCTGTAATGCCAGCTACTTGGGAGGCTGAGGCAGGAGAATTGCTTGAACCTGGGCGACGGAGGTAGCAGTGAGCTGAGATCATGCCACTGCACTCCAGCCTGGGTAAAAAAAAAAAGAAAAAGAAAAAGAAAGAAACTCAAAAGAATGCAACCATTTGTCTCTTATATACCCAAGACCCGGAAGCCCTCTCCCCACTTTGAGTTGTCCTACCTTTGCTTCGAGTTGTCCCACCTTTCTGGACAAATCCAGTGTTCATCTACATATGTTGATTGATGTCTCATGTCTTCCTAAAATGTATAAAACCAAGCTGTGCCCCAACCACCTTGGGCACATGTCATCAGGACCTCCTGAAGCTGTGTCACGGTCGCTCATCCTTGGGAAAATATACTTTCTAAATTGATTGAGACATTTCTCAGATATTTGGGGTTCACAAACCACTTGCTCTGGGGAAAACCAGCTGCCTTGTTGTGAGCAGCTCTATGGAGAAGCCCACATAGCAAGGAGCTGAGACCAACAGCGAGGGAAAAACGGTCTCTTTCCAACAACCGCATGAGTAAGCCATCTTGGACATGGATGCTCCAGCCTCATTCCAACTCAGATATGACTGTAGCCCCAGCTGATATTTTAACTGCAACCTCATATAAGATACTAAACTGAAACTACGTAAGATAATGCTATGGTCTGAATGTTTGTGTACCCAGATCCAAATTCATATGTTTAAATTCTCCCCCACAAGGTGATTGATATGGTTTGGATGTCCCGCCCAAAGCTTATGTTGAAATGTAATCCCGTGTTGGAGCTGGGGCCTGGTAGGAGGTGACTGGATCATGGGGACAGATTTCTCATGAATGGTTTAGCACCATCCCCTTTGTGCTGTTCCTGTGATGAGTGAGTTCTTGTGAGATCTCCCACCTCTTGTTCCTGCTCTGGCCATGTGACATGCCTGCTCTCCCTTTGCCTTCTGCCATGATTGTAAGTTTCCTGAGGCCTTCCCAGAAGCCAAGCAGATGCCAGCACCATGCTTCCTGTACAGCCTGCAGAACCCTTAGCCAATTAAGCCTTTTTTCTTCATAAATTACCCAGTCTCAGATATTTCTTTATAGCAATGTGAGAACAGCCTAACACAGTGATGACATCAAGAGATAGGGCCTTTGGGAAGCCATTTGGTCATGGGGTCAGAGCCCTCATGAATGTGACTAGTAACCTTATAAAGGATATAAGGCCAGCTGCAGTGGCTTATGCCTGTAATCCCAACACTGGGAGGCAGAGGCAGGAGAACTGTTTGAGACCAGGAGTTTGAGACCAGCCTGGGCAACACTGCAAGAACTCCATCTCTACCAAAAAAAAAAAAAAAAAAATTTTAAGCTGGGTATGCTGGCACATGCTTGTAGTCCCAGCTACTCGGGAGGTGGAGGCTGGAGGATCACTTGAGCTCAGGAGTTTGAGGCAGTGAGCTATGCTCAGTCCACTGCACTTTAGCCTGAACAAAAGAGCAAGACTTTGTCTACAAATACACAAAAGATGTATAAGACGGCCAGGCGACGTGACTCACATCTGTAATCCCAAGACTTTGGGAGGCCGGGTGGGTGGATCACCTGAGGTCAGGAGTCTGAGACCAACTTGGCCAACATGGTGAAACCCTGTCTCTACTAATAATACAAAAATTAGCTGGGCATGGTGGTGGGTGCCTGTAATCCCAGCTACTCAGGAGGCTGAGGTAGGAGAATTGCTTGAATCTGGAAGGCGGAGGTTTCAGTGAGCAGAGATTGCACCATTGCACTCCAGCCTGGGTGATGAGAGTGAAACTCTGTCTCCAAAAGAAAAAAAAAAAAAGATGTATAAGAGAGACTCCTTGCTCCTTCCATCATGTGAGGACACAGCAAGAAGGAACAATTTATGAACCAAAATACTAGCCCTCACCAGACAGAATCTACCTGCACTTTGATCTTGGACTTCCCGTCCCCCAGAACTGTGAGAAATAAATTTATCAGCTGCCCACCTTATGATATTTTGTTATAGCAGCCCAAATGCACTAAGACGGATGATAAATGTTGTTTTAAGCTGCTAAATTTTGGGGTAACTTGTTATGCAGTAAGAAACCATTAAAGGAATATGCTACCACTTATTCATTTTATTTATTTATTCTCCTGCTGGTGAACATTTGGGTGGTGTTAACTTTGGGGCTATTATAATAAAGCTGCTGTGAATATTCTTGTATATGTATTTTTATAAACGACTGCACTCAAACTCTCTTGAGTGTATACCAAGGTGTCAATTTGCTAGAACACAGGGTTGGTGTATGTCTAATCTTGGTAGATACTGCCAAATCATTTTCTAAAATTGTTGTAACAACTTGCATTCCCATTATTATGGGCTGAATATATGTGTCCCCCAATATTTTGATATTGAAGCCCTAAACCCCAGTGTGGCTGTACTTGGAGTAAAGTAGTAAGTAAGGTTAAATAAGGTCATAAGGGCTGGGGCATGAGCCTATAGCTTCATGTTCTTATAAGAAAAGACACAAGAGAGCATTCCTTTCTGGACCTCCCAACACTGCATGCACAAAGAAGAGATCATGTAAGGACTGCAGCAAGAAGGTGACCATCTGCAGCTCAGGAAGAGCGCCCTTACCTCCAGAAACCAAATTTGTTGGCATCTTAATTATGGACTTCTGGCCTCCGGAACTGTGAGAAGATAAATGTCTGTGTTTGAGCCACCCAGTCTAATGGTATTTAGTTACGGTGTCCAGAGTAGACTAAGATATCCATCAAGAATGTGTGAGAGTTCCAGTTGTTCCACATCCTCCCCAACACTGGGTATTGTCAAGCATGGTAAATTTTAGTCATTCTAGTGGATGGACAGTGCTTCCTCATTGTGGTTTTAATTTGCATTTCCCTGCTGAATCATGACGTTGAGCACATTTTCACACACTTATTGGCCATTTGGATATTCTCTTTTAAGTGCCAGCTTATGTCTTTTGTCCATTTTAAAATGTTTTTTTCTTGTTGATCTCTAGGAGTTCTCGATATATTCTGCATATGAGTCCTTTGCCAGATATAGCTATTGAAAATATCCTTTTTTCAGTGTCTTGCTCTTTCTCTCTTAATGTTCTTCTGATGAACATCTGCTAGAACATTGGTGGTTGCAAAACTGTTTCACACACATCATCTTACAAATGCCTCTTCCCACTGACAGATATTCAGGCTGGGACAATTGGTCTTTATGAGACTGGAAAACTGAAGCTCTGATGTATGGCCCTTGTGCAAGAAGGATCCCCCCTCTACACACACCCATATTACTACTAGTGTGGCACTGGGTGACTAAGCCTTGCAATAGACTTCCTCTATTCCACAAAGGCATTAGGTTGGTGATCAAAATATATTGATGATCAAAGCCACATTTACTAGGCCCCTGCTGACTTTCAGGTCCTGTGTGTGGTAGGTACATCAAGGTGACCAAGACCAGAACCCATCCTGAAACAGCCTCCAGTCTGGCAGAGGCACTTACGTACTAGAGAAGGATTCTTCTCTCTACAGCATCCCCTAAGGCTCTGCTTGACGCCAGGCTGATAGGAAGGGCGGAGGACAGAACTGAAACAGAAGTGGCCCCTTACCTTGAGAAGCTTACAGACTGTTGAAGAGAGCCTAAAAACCACAGGCCAGAAACACCCAAGGCAGAGAGAGAAATTCCCCCCACCCCCACCCCCGAGAAAAAAAGCAGGAGCCAGGGGTGAGGAGAACAAAGGGACGTGCTCCGTTCTGGAACAGTGAGCAGACACTGTGGACGCACATTGCTTTGGGCTCAAATCATGACTTCTGGCTTGGTTTTTACCTCTCTTATAGGTTCGTTGTGAGGGCTAAGTGAATTTCACATAAATTATTCCAAGCTTGTACATGTTTAGATAGTAAGCGCTGTGAACGCCAGCCAGTCTTATTCAAATACAGGGATCGGGGGGTCACTTTTACTTAAAATAATAATAAAAGTAAAAGCCCTCTGAAGGGAAGCTTCCGAGGAAGACGCGACCAAACCTGCCGCCACTGATCTAAATTTTAGAGAGGCGAGCGAAGCGGAGCGCCGGGAACCAGGTGGTGAAGGGGGCGCGCGCGCCCGCTACCTGGTCTTGCCGAAGGCGAGACCGTAAAGGGGCCCGGCCCTGTCGTGAAAGGGCCGCAAACAGGCGGAGGGCGAGTTGACGGCTGCTTCTCCATTTTGTTGGCCGCAGCGCTGTGTCCATCCGTGGCGATTCTTCCCTCAGAGTTCTGAAGCGAAAGGCTTACAATTAAAAGGAATAAAAAACTTAAAGATAATTTGGGAGTACTATGGACAAAGCGTGTGGGTCGCTTAGACTCCGGCGGTAACTCCTGATCTGCAGTGCCCGGGGGGGTCCGGTAAGGAGAACGTCACTACAGCGGTCTTAAAGAAGCGGCAGGAGGAGATGCGGCCCCTGGACATCGACCAGGTGGAAGCGCCAGAGGAGGTGGAGGTGCTGGAGCCCGAGGAGGATTTCGAGCAGTTTCTGCTCCCGGTCATCCACGAGATGCGCGAGGACATCGCGTCTCTTATACGCGAGCACGGGCGGGCGTACCTGCGGACCAGGAGCAAGCTGTGGGAGATGGACAATATGCTCATCCAGATCAAAACGCAGGTGGAGGCCTCGGAGGAGAGCGCCCTCAACCACGTGCAGCACCCGAGTGGCGAAGCCGACGAGAGAGTGTCAGAGCTGTGCGAGAAGGCCGAGGAGAAGGCCAAGGAGATCGCGAAGATGGCAGAGATGCTGGTCGAGCTCGTCTGGCGAATAGAGAGAAGTGAGTCTTCTTGAAGGAGGACATCGGCGGTAAGGTCTGAAACTAGCGGGAGCTTGGATGGAACTCAGTAGTCGCCCTAAGCATGGTGAAACCGCGCCCTGTCAAAAGTTATATTCTAGGCCTGCACCCCCCCCCCCCATTTTATTGCATCAAAAATTGAGCATTGGGAACGAAGTTGGGGTCAAGAGGAAAGAATGCGTGCTGGTTTTGTTAGGTGTTAGTATGCCGTTTTTTTATGGCCTCTCCCTCCCACACTGATAGAGAAAAATAAAAGTAACTTCGGGTTTGTTTTGTGAAACATGAAAGTCAATTCTAATAGAGCGGTCGCCAGAAGTAGACCTGTCTAGACACTAAGGGAGTTTGAGGAAAGCCAAAGAAAACCTAGGCCGTACAGCAAAATGGAACACAGGGTGAAAACGCAGGGAAAGATAAAGAGTAAAGCCAGAGGACATTACCTGAAATTTCCAGATTGTTCTATGAGGCAGGTATGTCAGAAGACCCTGTCTCAAAGAAGTGGCATTCTTCTGGGTAGTTAACATTTATTTTTAACATCAGGATATGGCACTTTTCATGGTAAATTTCTCCCAATTGTGCTTTAGGTTCACAGCTGAGGACTGTAGTCAACTGGTAATGATGAAGTGACACGTTGAAGAAACTGAAACAGCTTGTCATCTTCTTCGTTTTGTTTTTGTATGTTTTTTACCCCCATGTAACAGTGTCCCTTATGGTCAGTGATTGATAACCTCGGTATGGGTTTACATCATCAAATGTGTTTGGTTCTGGAAGGATAACTTTTGTGGGAGAAATACTCTTGTAAGAGAAATGGGGCTTAATCAAAAGTTGTTTTCATGGTCACGTTTATTCCTGTTACTTCGCTGTGTTTTTGAAATGTTGGGCATGGCCTTGTATTTTGCTGTTACCTTTGTGACCTGATTGTTTCTGGAACACGTCAAGACTTGGGATGAGTATCTTCCAACTTTAGAGGTGCAGTGGAAGGCACGGCACTACTTGGTTGAGCCTCGTGAAGAATGTATTAATGAGACTGCTTTGCATAAAGCTGGGAAGACCGAGAAGACAGTTGGAGATGGAAGTGGTTTTGTGTATATTTTGGGATTTTCGTTCCTCTGTGAGACGAAAGAGGAGAGCTATGTTTTGTGGCACATTGTCTGATGTATATTGTGTAATCTGTCAGGTGAGTTGATTCAGACAACATAGCTGACCTTATATGACAAGGCAGCGAGTATGGACTGTGGTCACCCTCACACGTTACAGGGGCTTCAGAGAATGGCACTGAAGAGACAGTCTACAAAGAGCCTTGAGAGACTGGAGGAAGGAAAAGACGTTGTCAGGGCCTGGAAAGTCACTTTCAGTTCATCAGGGTAGTAGACCTGTCAGATTGGAGGTCAAAGTCAAACATATAATAAGTGTTAATTTGCCTTGAAAAAACAAAGACCTCAAAAGCCTTTTTTAAGAAATAAATTTTTCGTTCACATGACCAAAGCCCCTCATGTGTGTGTTAACAAAAGAATCATAAATAAATTTTTTTGAAATGGATGTTCTTCATTGCGTGTCATCAAATGAGGTTGAACTGCTTGTAGTTAAAGGCTCTTGGTAAGCCTTTAACTGAGGGAGAATTATTTCTGGAAGGTGCTATGGAGATGAGCTGACAGAACACCCAGTTCTGAAGAGAAAACTTTTGGCCATCCTCTGGGTCTAGCCCCTACTTTTCAGCAGCAGACGTGTGTTTAGCCACCCAGTGGGAATGTGACATGCTTCATATCCTACACATAAAGGTAAGAGATGGATGGGGCGAAGGCGTGGGACAGAAACAGAAACAAGGAGCTGCGGATAGAGTGTGTGGTTACCTTGTGGGAGCCCTGAGGAGAGAGTCACCTCTGCACTGGGGAGTGTGCAAATTCAGAGCAGGTGACTTACCTGGGCCTGAAAAGTAGAAATGAGTGAAGGCATATGAGGCACAGGGATCAAAGTGAGCGGAAGCCTTTCGAGTTGCAGCACTGGGGAGATGGCCAGTGGGCTGGAAGTTAAGGAGTCTGGAGGGGGTTGTGGGAGACAGAGTGAAGTCAGCAGGCAGGGCTAAGAGGTCTTTGTTAAGGACTTAATTCATCTTCATAAGCCTGTACTTCAGTGACGTTTCTTCACCCTGCAGTGTTTTCTCACAGAGTGCTAATGGATGCTCAGAGCCATAGTGTAGGCATGATGCAATTTCCAGAATTACTAAATCTAATTCATAAAATAGATACATGTTTTGGATTAATGTGTAAAATAGGCATTTAAAAAATCAACTACCTGAGCACAGAAAAATCACAGAAGCTGTTTCTGGCTTTGTTGTGGTATCTAAGGTTCTTGCTCGTGTGCCTGCCCGTCTGGGTTCTTCAGTAAAAACAAGTGCAGCCGGGGAGCCATAATTTCTGATAATCGGGGGAATGGCCATCACATCCGTAGTTTAGAAAGATTACTCAAGGCTGGATATGGTTTGGGTGTGAGCTAGAAGATAGGGGCTGGTGCACAAGTGGAGCTGGGAAGTGAGGGCCTGAACTGGGGCAGAATGGAAGGACCAGCTAGGCTTTTCTGGAGCCAAGACTTGGTGTCTTTCTGTATCTGTCAACTAGACTAAACTGCTGTTAACAGTTCACCCCAAAGCCTTAGTGGCTTGCAACACCCAATAATTTTTTTTCTTATTCATGTTGATGTATTAATACATTGTAGGTGGGTTGTTCCATATTTTCTTAATTCCAGCAGCTGCTCTTTGGGATATTCTGGATCTTGATTGAGAAAGCTGTTATTTGCAGTTACCTGATGGATTTAAAAACATGCTTTGGGGGTGAAAAAGCTGAGTTCTATACATACACACTCAGACACACTCATACTATATATGTGCTATATACATACACGTGTGCATATATGCTATGCATATGTGTTTTTCTCCTCAGATTAACTGACCATAGATTATATTCATCCGTAGAGTTGCATTTCATCTCTTCAGTATCCTAGGGTTTTTTTTTTCTAAGCTGCCTCCGAGTTTAGACCCTAAAGAGTGTTCCGAACCAATTTTGAGCCTTGGCTCTTAGGCAGAGCATTGTAGTGACGGGCTAATTGTCTTAACCCGTGCTGTGATGAAAAAATAATTTAGAAACAGAGTTTTGTCTCTATTTCCTGTTTAACTTACACATTTCCCCTTAACTGAATGATGTATCGTGGAATTGTAACAACTTCAAAGTCATCTAGAAAATTTCGGTTGGTTTCTGTTAGTAGCTCTGAAAGTCATTCATCTGTCCTGTGTGAGTCAGTCATGCCCAAACTCCCCTTGCTCTAAAATCTGAGATTCTATGCCTTCTTGCAAAAGACTGGGCAAATTAAGCTTCACTTGCATCGGCTGGCTGGTGATGGCTGAATTTTCAATAATGTTTTATTTGACTACTTCATCCCAGAGTTTTGTTTTTTTTCTGAAAATATTTTGAATGTCCAATATCCATATGGCTCACTATGCCACTTTTTTGGTCTCTGCTCAGACATTACAATACCAGAGAGGTCTTCCCATGCCACTCTTTAAAATAGCACTGCCATCCCCGATTACTCTCTTCTTTTATTTTTCTTTTCACTACTTGATGTGTGATTATTTTCTGTGTATTTATTTTTCTTTCCACTACTTGATGTATGTGTTTTCTGACTTCTCTCTGTAGATTGTCGGCCCCTTGAGGGCAGAGACTTTATTCACTGCTGAATTCCTTGCACTTAGACCAGTGCGTGGCTGACATTTGGTTGGTACCTAATACTCATTGAACAAATAAGTGCCAATTAAGTATGTAAATTAACTTAATTGTGTCTGCTACCAATGCAGATAACTCAGGTGACTTTTCTGAGCCAGAACCTTCGGTGTCATTCTTGACACACCCTCCTCAGCAATGCCCTCTTCATCCCTTCTAGCACTAGCATATTGGTTCTGCCTAGAATACACCTTGGATTCATCTGCCTTCCTTCCTGCTCCAAGCCACTGGCGTAATAGTCTGCTCACTGGCCTCCCAGCTTTCAGGGTTTTTTTTTGAGATGCAGTCTCCCTCTGTTGCCCAGGCTGGACAGCAGTGGTACGATCTCGGCTCACTGCAACCTCCGCCTCCCGGGTTCAAGTGATTCTGCTGCCTCAGCCTCCCGAGTAGGACTACAGGTGCGTGAGACTACACCCGACTAGTTTTTTATTTTTAGTAGAGATGGGGTTTGAACGTGTTGGCCAAGCTGGTCTTGAACTCCAGACCTCAGGTGATCCGACTGCCTCAGCCTCCCAAAGTGCTGGGATTACAGGTGTGAGCCACCGTGCCCGGCCCCAGCTTTCACTTTTATTCCAATCCTTCTCCTTCACAAATCAGCTGGAGTGAATTAGGTTATGTCAATTCCCTGCTTGAAACTCGTAAAAAAAAAATTGTATTTTTCCACAGATGTTTTTATTTATTCATTAATATTAACTCAGCTCCTACGATATACCAGGCACTGTTCCAGGTACTGAGAGATACAGCACTGAGCGGACAGTCCAAAAGTTCTGCCCTCTGAGGTTCATTCTAGCGGTGGAGAAACACAATAAGCAAGGTAAATCAAGTAAGTGCTAAGGATGTTCCTGTATTCAGCATACGTAGTACAATGTAGTCAAGAATTTCTGCCATCTCCAGAGCTGTCTCATCCTAGTTTTCCTCAGTCACCCTAAATTTAAATACTCTCTCTGGTCCTCTCCCAAATTTTCATCTTCAGAATGTTCCAGCTTTCCTGCCCCCTGACTTGTCTTCCACCTCTTTGCAAACTTCCTCTAATACTTACCTCTACCAAGGTCTGGCTGTCTTGGAACCCCAGCCTCCACGGCCTCCATAGGCAACTCCCCCAAACACTGTCCGCTTTCTGGGTGAAGCCACAAAGAATGTGGATACTGAGGTACACTCAGGGCTGCAGTTTGCTAGGCAGTTGCAATTTCTTTAAACTGTGGCTGTGTCATGCTTGTATTGAGTCAGTTCTCATTATATGCAGTAGTTATATAAAGTCACCGTAAACACTGAATTAGTAAACACTATAATACTTCACTACCCCTAAGGAAAACAGAGGATTAAGTTCCCACTAGCCCCTGGCTGCATTTTTCATCAGCTGATCAATACACAACCTTAACCTGTGTTTTTGTTTCAAGACACCTTAATTAACATATATTATTGATTCGTTAATTTTGGACTCAAAGCCAGCAGCACTGTAACTCATGCCTCAGTAAAGCTTGTCTAACATATTTTCTCTAAGGCACATCACAGCCGCCTTATGCGTAAGCACGCTAGACAGTGCTTCAGCATGAGACTTGAGAGTAGTTTTAAACAGCGAAATAACCAACAAAAAGTACCAAAATGAGAAGAATGTGGCCCTGAGTAGACCGTAAAAAGGACGCTTGTTTACAGCATGAGAGCTGAAACAAGAAGGCAGAGTCACCTTGTTTCCCTCCATCTGGGAGTGTGGCTGTCAGATGACTCAAATTTTTTGCTGCCCTGCACATGTCTACAAATGACTAGGAAAGTGCCAAGAGTATTGATTTTGGGGTTACATAAGAATTTTAGAAAGTGGATGAATTTGCAAATACAAAGTTACAAATAATGAAGATTGACAGTATACATCCACACAGAATGATATAGGTGCCCTGGTTGGGGAGTGGGAAGCCATGGTGCCCAGATCAGGGCTTGGAGCTCAAGGAGGGTAGAGAAGGCATCCCCATGGTGGGAAGGAGGGGCTCAGCCTGGTGTGGGGGTCAGAGTCCCCTGAGCAGGGTGAAGAGGGTATCCATGTGTGTATGATTTTGCTTTTTTTTTTTTAATTTTTTTGGCAGTGGATGGTCTCCAGTGTGGACGGACCAGATTTTAGGAGTGTGAGCAGGACATCCATGTAGGGGTGGGTTTGGGGGAAGGGAAATCTAGCTTGGGAAATCAGAGCCCAGGTAGGATGAGGAGGGAGTTCCCAAGGGGGTGTTCTGGGGCGTGAGAGCTCAGGTGGGATGGAGAGAGTGTGCACACGTGGAGAGCTGGTGCAGCTTGAGCAAGGGGAGATGGGCATCTTTAGAGGCCAGTCCTTCATGTGACTCAGCCTGAGAGGCAAGGAGGGTGTCTGTGTAGGGGGCAGACTGGTATGGGGTTCAGAACCTGAGCAGGGAAAAGGTTTCTGCAGGAGACCAGGTACTAGCAGAGGGGGAGAAATGTAAAAAGAAAACTAGAATGGACCCTGTGGTATTGTGTTGAAAATGGAAGTTTCTGTGTGAACTTATGGTTGCACTCACACACACACACACACACACACACTTTTTTTTTGTTGTTTTTTTTATGAGACAGAGTCTTGCTCTTGTTGCCCAAGGTGGAGTGCAGTGGCGTGATCTCGGCTCACTGCAACCTCCACCTCCCAGGTTCAAGTGATCCTCCTGCCTCAGCCTCCCGAGTAGCTGGGACTGCAGGCACGCACCACCATGCCCAGCTGATTTTTGTATTTTTGGTAGAGATGGGGTTTCACCATCTGGCCGGGATGGTCTCAATGTGTTGACCTCGTGATCCACCTGCTTCGGCCTCCCAAAGTGCTGGGATTACAGGCATGAGCCACCGCGCCCAGCTACACTCTTTAGATATCTATAAGATATAGAACTATAGGTATGTGTAGCTATCTAAAGTTATGTATATACTTACAAATATTCCCTACTTCTTTCCATTAAGAGAGGCTGGGAGCAGTGACACTTCAATAACAGTGAGCACACCTAGCTTCCAGATCTTGGCTTCTAAATAGCATTTTCCACTAAAAGAAACTAGGGCTGCTTGGAGAAATGGCCAGTTCCAGAACTAGGGCCAGCAAAGTGCAAGATGTGTCCAGAACATCTTGCGATTACAGAAGGCAAGGATGTGTTCAGAGAATGTTGGGAACATGTCAGAGGGTAATAGAAGCCAGCTGAAATGGGCTCCCATTGATCAGATCAGGGACGATTTGAGCATCAGAACAAATAATGCTAGTAACAGGTACAACCCACTGAATAATATGGGAAACCAGGAGTTCACAAATATGAATACATGAATAAATCAAATGCTTGATGAGGAACAGAATATATACATAGTTCCAAAATTCTTCTCTAAAAATATTTATTAAAAAGTGGCCAGGCATGGTGGCTCAGCCTGTACTCCTAGCACTTTGGGAGGCCAAGGCAGACAGATCACTTAAGGTCAGGAGTTGGAGACCAGCCTGGCCAACATAGTGAAACCCTGTCTCTACTAAAAATACAAAAATTAGCTGGGTGTGGTGGCAGGTGCCTGTAATCTCAGCTACTCAGGAGGCTGAGGCAGGAGAATGGCTTGAACCTGGGAGGCAGAGGTTGCAGTGGGCCAAGATGATGCCATTGCACTCCAGCCTGAGCTGCAGAGTGAGACTCCATCTCAAAAAAAAAAAAAAAAGTATTATTAAATAGTGAACAAAATAACTCTGTAGTGGAGAAGCCTTTGATTTGACCGGTGGGAGCCCATTCAAGCTGGCTGCTGTGTCTTTGACATATTCCAGTTATTCTTTGAACACACCCTGGCTTTGTGTCACAGCCAGATAGATGTTCTGGATACATCCTGTACTTTCCTTGTCCCAGCTCTGGTATTGGCTATTTCTTCAAGCACCATCTTAAGTGATCAAAGTAAACATGATCAGCGATGGAACAAATGAAAATTTTGCGCCGTCTGATATGATGCAGTGAGTAGAACACTGCATGACTTCTAAGAGAATTCTTGCCACAGATATGTGAGCTGGGCCGAATCATGAGGAAACATCAGACAAATTTAAACTGAAGGAAAGTCTACATAATAGAAGCCTGTGATCTTCAAAAGTGTCAAGGTCATAAAAGTCTGGGAAAGACTGAGGAATTGTACCTGATTAAAGAAGACCAAGGAGATTTGTCAACTAAATACCAAAAATGATGCTTTTTTTTTTTTTTTTACTATAATGTTGGGGACCGGCACGTCTGCCAGGAGGCTCCCGGCCTGCGGGAGGCCTCGCCCCAACTCGGAGATGTTCACAACCTGGAGGAGAGAGTGCACGGAAGAAAAGACAGACAGACAGTGGGGTCTGGAGGACTACCCAGGCGATGCCAGTAGCATGCCAGAGTAGCAAGTTTATTGTGTGCATAAGTCTGATTATATACCTTTTAGTTCTTCGTTGATGACACAAGTTACATTAAACAGTAAAT
>CAUYLG010077965.1:0-47823 GCA_963573385.1 Cacajao melanocephalus
GGTGGAGCATTTTTTCATATATGTGTTGGCCATTTGCACATCATCTTTTGAAAAATGGAGCCGGGCATGGTGGCTCACGCCTGTAATCCAAGCACTTTGGAGGCCAAGGCGGGTGGATCACCTGAGGTTGGGAGTTCAAGACCAGCCGGGCCAACATGGTGAAACCCCGTCTTAGAAAAAAAAAAAAAAGAAAGAAAAATGTATATTCAGATCTTTTGCCCATTAAAAAAATTTTCTTCAAGACAGAGCCTCACTCTGTTGCCCAGGCTAGAGTGCAGTGGCGTGTCCACAGCTCACTGCAGCCTCATCCTCCCAGGCTCAGGTGATCCTCCCACTTCAGCCCCCTGAGTAGAAAAAGGCCAGCCTCAGTGGCTCACACCTGTAATCCCAGCACTTTGGGAGGCCAGCCGAGGTGGGCGAATCACCTGAGGTCAGCAGTTCGAGACCAGCCTGGCCAACATGGTGAAACCCCCTCTCTACTAAAAATACAAAAAGTAGCCGGGTTTGGTGGTGGGTGCCTGTAATCCCAGCTGCTTGAGAGGCTGAGACAGGAGAATCACTTGAACCTGGGAGGTGGAGGTTGCAGTGAGGCGAGACTGCGCCACTGCACTCTAGCCTAGGTGACAGAGCGAAACTCCATCTCAAAACAAAACAAAAACAAAACCAAAAATTAGCCGGACGTGGTGGCACACGTCTGTAGTCCCGGCTACTTGGGAGGCTGATGTAGGTGAATGCTTGAACCCAGGAGGCAGAGGTTGCAGTTAGCTGAGATTGTGCCACTGCACTCCAGCCTGGGCAACAAGAGTGAAACTGTCTCAAATAAAAAAAAAGAAAAGAAAAGAAAAGAAAAGAAAAAAAAGAAAAAACACTGGGTGCGGTGGCTCATGCCTGTAATCCCAGCACTTTGGGAGGCTGAGGTGGGCGGATCACACGGTCAGGAGATTGAAACCATCCTGGCCAACATGGTGAAACCCCGTCTCTACTAAAAATACAAAAATCAGCTGGATGTGGTGGTGCACATCTGTAGTCCCAACTACTTGGGAGGCTGAGGCAGGAGAATTGTTTGAACCTGGGAGGTAGAGGTTGCAGTGAGCCTAGATCATACCACTGCACTCCAGCCTGGGTGAAAGAGCAAGACTCCTTCTTAATAAATAAATAAATAGTGAAATCTGCACAGATGATGGCTTCATGAACTGATTATATGAAGCCACAAGCAGTTCTGTGCTTAATGGTGAAACGCCAGAGGCACTTTCATTAATGAGGAATGAGACAATATCTCCAGGATCACTACTGTTTCTTCCCATTTCGCTATGTTAAATTGGCCAATGCAACTGAAAAAGTTAGCCGGACGTGGCGCACAAGGAATACGTGCTGGAAGGATGAAGCAAAGCTCTCATTCTTTGTAAATCAGTTGATTGCACAACTGAAAAGTCCTCTGGCCTGCTGGGAAGGTTTGAGTCAGGACATTCTGGCTGTCTTCACTGGGCCCTATTTTCCAGCAACTGCCCCTGCCCCCACCCCACTGAGTTGTACCACATTCCTCTTAAGACATGGGGACCGAGTCCATCATGTTTCAGGTTGCTTGGAAATAGTCTCATTATGGTTCTTTTTTCTTTATTTTTTGAGACAGAGTCTTGCTCTGTCGCCAGGCTGAAGTGCAGTGGCGTGATCTCAGCTCACCGCAACCTCACCTCCTGGGTTCAAGTGATTCTCCTGCCTCAGCCTCCTGAGTAGCTGGGACTATAGGCATGCGCCACCACACCCAGCTAATTTTGGCATTTTTAGTAGAGATGGGGTTTCAACATGTTGGCCAGGATAGTCTTGATCTCTTGACCTCATGATCCAGTCGCCTCAGCTTCCCAAAGGGCTCGGATTTCAGGTGTCAGCTACCACACCTGGCCTGGTTCTTTTTTCTTTTCTTTTTTTCTTTTTTTTTTTTTTTGAGACAGGTCTCACTCTGTTACCCAGGCTGGAGTGCAGTGGTGAGATCCGGACTCACTGCAGCTTCAACTTCCTGGGCTTAAGTGATCCTCTCACTTCAGCCTCCTGAGAAGCTGGGATTACAGGCATGCACCACCAAGCCTGGCTAATTTCTGGATTTTTAGAAGAGATGGAGTTTCTCCAAGTTGGCCAAGCTGGACTCAAACCCCTGACCTCAGGTGATCTGCCCGCCTTGGCCTCACAAAGTGCTGGGATTACAGGCATGAGCCACAGAGCTCTTAATTTTTTTTTAAGTGCACAAACTAATTTTTAAATTACTGTTTGTAGAGATGAGGTCCCCATATGTTGCCCAGGCTGGTCTTGAACTCCTGAGCTCAAGCAGTCCACCTGCCTCGGCCTCCCGCAGTGCTGGACTACAGGTGTCAGCCACCGCTCCAGCCTCATTCTGGTTCTTAATCCCAAGGGCATTTACTTCCCAACATGAACCTTGTATCTGAGTCAAAGCGTTCCTCTGCCTGGGGCTCCACTTCTCCGCAGCCTCTCATCCCTGCGGCCGGCAGCCCCTCAACAGCTCTTGCAGCTAGGGGCCCTCAGTAGTAGGAGATCCTATGACTTGGGTCAGCAGGACAGCTGAGGCCTACCACCTCCTTGCCATGCCAAACAGCAGCACCCAGAGCTCAGCCACTGTCACACGAGCCAAACACCTCTCCTCCGTGGGAGTCAGTGTCTCAGGGCACCCCTCCTTTGGCTTTGCAGAGGGCACCCCCTACATGCTCCCCTCAAGTGTCACCCCAACTCGTGCCCCTGGTCACTTGGGCACTAGCATGGGAGCTGGCGGTGGTGGTAGGACCAGCTCTGCCCCTCTCCATAGGGACGTGCCTGCCCCCAAGCTCAGCAGCTTTTGACCTCAGAACGTGAGCTACTCAGGGGAGAGCTGAGAGCCGCCATTGTCACCCAGTGTCTGGACTTTTGCTGTCTGACTACTGCATAACATGACTTCACTACTCCAGGACATCCCTGTCTAGGAAAAGGAAGTTACAAATAACTTTAGTGTTTCTTTCAGGAACTTCCTGGAAATCCATTCATCTAAATATTCGATTATTCACGCAGCCCTCATCGGGGTAACAGCCTCCTGCTCAGAAGCAGATTGCTCACCTGGGCTTATTTGGATGGCCGTTTATTCTTCAAGGTGACCTGCAATGCCTTCGCCAGTCGTAAACAAGAATCACCTACACCCAACAGTTCAAGGCTGCAGTAAGCCACGATCGCGCCACTGCACTCCATCCTGGGCGACAGAGAGAGAGCCCCTGTCTCAGAAACAAAACCAAAACCAAAAACAAACAAAGTCCCACCTTTAACCTCACCCTTCCAGAAACTTCTCAGGCATGGGCAAGGCTGCAGCCTCCCTTACTGTAGGCAGCAATGACTTTATCAGTAGGTGATCTCGGTGGGCTCGTCGGGGAGTGGGAGTGGGCAGTGGCCTTTGTCCTCCTTTTCTTCTCCGCTGGGGGTCTTGGTTGGGAAATCTGAACCCAGCATCGTCTCCTAGCTCTGTGCTCAGCCACGCTGGAGCGAGGTGCCTTCCTATCCCCGTGATACACAGTTCTGCGGCCTGTTGCTCTGCCACACAAACCTCGGAACTAGCACAGCAGGCCAATTCGATTCCAACACACCCATGCTCCTGAAAGATGGGACTCACAGACCTGGCCCGAGGCTGCGTCCAGCAGTCCAAGGCGACGTCCTGAGTCCACCTGACTGTGCCTCCCACCCGGCCCTCCCGGTGCCGGCTTGGCCCTTGGGCATTTTCTCTTTTCCTTCCTCCCTGGCAATCGGAGGCCAGCTCTGTCGAAGGGAGTGTTCTTCCCCTTTGCAGTGAGTCTAATAAACTCAGCTTCGCCTGAACAACAGGTTTTTCTGGTGGTGATTTTAGGGAGTCTACAGCCAACAGCTGCAATTGGGAAAATGGGCGGGGGGGGTAGTTGGGAAGCCCTTTTATTTTTGATTTTTATTTTTTACAGTAAAGTGAAAGCACATTTATCAGGAAAGTATAGGAATAAAAGAATGACTACTCCATAGACAGGGCAGCCGGGAGTCCCTTCTAGCACCCGGTGGCTGCAGATGGGTAGAAATACAGACCGTATTCGGTTCTTAGTTTAATTAGCCAGAGATGCAGAACAGTGCGGGAGCCAGACGGCCACACCAGCAGTGCAGCCAGGCCAGGCGCATCCCAGCACTTTATCAGGCTGCAGCCAGCCAGGCCCTCTCAGATTCTTGCTGTACTTGGGCTTGCTCAGCTCTCCATCTTATGGAAACACCTCTCTCTTTATGAAAGGCAACAAGAATTTGCTCTACACCGGGGATGGGTTGTACTTGTCACTTGGAGTGGCCTGGGGATGACAGGCATGTGCCATGTCCAGCTAACTTTTTCTTTTTTTTGTAGAGGCAGGGTCTCACTATGTTGCCTAGGCTGGTCTCAAAGTCCTTCAGCCCGATTTGTTTTTTTTTTTTTTTTTGAGACAAGGTCTCCCTCTGTTGCCCAGGATGGAGTACAGTGGTGTGACCCCAGCTCACTGCAACCTCCGCCTTCCTGGTTCAAGCGATTCTCCTGCCTCAGCCTCCCGAGTAGCTGGGATGACAGGCGTGCGCCACCATGCCCGGCTAATTTTTTTGTATTTTTAGTAGAGACGGAGTTTCATCATGTTGGCCAGGCTGGTCTCGAACTCCTGACCTCGTGATCTGCCTGCCTCAACCTCCCAAAGTGCTGGCTCCCAAAGCGAGCCACCTTACTCGGCCTCTGCCTCATTTTTAAGTGTTCAGTTACAGATTTCGTGGGAGGGGTGTTCTCTTTGCACTGCAGTCAGTAATGAGGTCTGTGGAACCTCTGCTTCTTGCAATCAGCTGATCTGTTTTTTGTGGCCCACAGCATGGTATTTTTCTGAATGTTTCATGTTTGTTTGAAAAGAATGACTATTTTCTGTTATTTGGGCACAGTTCTCTGTATATCAGAAAATAATTAAACATTAAAAGATAAACTCATACTGGAAGAAAACATGAGTGGCTTTTAAAAATGATCTGGAAGTGGGGAAAACCTTTTTAAGCCTGATATGCAAGCCAGAGGCTTAAAAGAAAAGATTAGTTTTTGTACGGAAAGTACCACAAATAAAGTCAGACACAAACCAGGATAGAGTATCTGCAACGTATATGGACAGACAAAGGATTACAATCCCAAATATGGAGGTAATTGCACCCACCAATCAGGGAAAGACCCGCAACCCAGTGGAAATCTGACAAAGGACTATGTAGCTCAAAAGGCCAATAAAAACAATGGAGGACGGTCCGCCTGCACTCATGATGAAAGAAAAGCACATTTCAAAACAAGATATAGATGTTTTAACCTATCAAATGTGCAAAGACGAGGCTGGACATGGTGGCTCACACCTGTAATCGCAGCACTTTGGGAGGTTGGGGCAGGAGGATCTCTTGAGCCCAGGAGTTCCAGACCAGCCTGGGAAACATAGTGAGACCCCAAATCTACAGAAAAATAAAACATTAGCCAGGCATGGTGGCACACATATGTAGTCCCAGCTCTTCAGGAGGCTGAGGTGGGAGGATCACTTGAGCCTGGGAGGTCGAGGTTGCAGTGAGCCATGATCGCACCACTGCACTCTATCCAGCCTGAGTGACAGAGACAGACCCTGTCTCAAAAAAAAAAAAATTGCAAAGGGGACACTTGCCGATACTCTGTGTTTTGGCGGCCACGTTGGCTGCAGCTATCAAAATAACGCAGCAGTCCTGCTCGTAGAGATCTCGCCTAAAGATCTTGCCTAAGTACAAAACAGACGTGCAAGGAAACAGGATTCTTTGTGATGGGAAACACACAAACACAGAAACTGCAACAACCGAACTGACCCTCCGGGGAGGCCGGTGAAATAAATGACACAGAGTACATTCATGCAGCTCTAAAAAAGAACAAAAGTCAGGGTCATCTGCGCCCTGGGGAACATTCTTGATTTGTCTTGTTAAGTGAAACAGGCAAGGCATGGAATCATGAGAAGCATGCGTAGGGGGGACTTAAACCAGGGGCCGGGGGCCACAGCTGCTGTTAGCCAGGGGAGTGGAGACTGGGAGAAAAGAAGGGGTTTTTCTTACTTCACATGCATCTGTACTGTTTGGATTTTTTTTTTTAATGAGAGGGTATTTTTTAAAAGGAAAAGCTTGTTTTGTTTTTCTTTTTAAAAAACAGGCTCTAAAAATTCTGAATAGAAATTAAAAAGGCAACATGGTGGCCGAGTACGGGCGTCTCTTCTGATTCGGCCAGTTGGCGCTGGCCGCCTTGCTCGATGGTTGCCTTAGAAACCGGCCTAGTGAGGGGTGTCAGTTGTCTCTGGTAGCCATTAAGGCAGTGACTCAGCAGAAAACCCAACCCAAGAGGGAGATCTTCATTCACTGACTTTCCTTCTCTCCCAGAAAAGCATGGGCGAGGGCTGTTTCTGATGTGACATTTGCGATCTGGTGGCAGCTGCTGTGCTGTGAAGGCCTTTCACTAGGTGACTGGCGTCTCTGCTGCCCTGTCCCTCAGAAACCACAGGTTCCCATCCCTCTGCCAGCCTGTCCCCTGTCTCGCCCCTCCTGCTGACAGGGTGAAACCAGCTTCCGCTCACAAGCGCTTGCTGGGGGTTGCCATGGCAACTGCTGTCCTAGAGCCCACAGGCAAACATCACGAGTGGTGGAACCAAGTGTGGTTCATGAATTCAACCGAGAGAAAAGCTAAGGGATGCGCTTTGGATTTGACTTCATTCCAGCTCGCCTGGGCCCAGGTCTGTCTTAAATGGGGATAAACCAAGGGCAGAGTTTAACGTTGGAGGCAGCAAGGATAAAGGCAGGTTAGCTTTAGAAGTGACCCTTGCTTCATGTTCACGTCCACAGAACTGTAGAGGGAGCGGCGGGGGCAGGAATCCCACATAGGAATCCCTGACACAGACAATCAGGAGAAAAGGTGTGTTCGCTGTCTGGCACTGGGGTGTGAGTAAGGGAATGCGAGGAGTTAAGAAGAACCTCTGGAGACTTCCAATTCTGGCCATGACATAGTCCTTTGTATCAGAATAACCCTCACTAAAAATAGCTATCAAAGTTTGACAAAATATATAGTTAAAAAAAACTGAAGGCATGACTTCAAGTACTTGTTCCCCCAAAGACATGGCAGGGAAGCAATGGAAGTGATATTGACAGAAGTACTGGCTGCAAAATTTCCAAAATTGATAAAAGGCATCAAACCACACATTCAAGAAGGTTTACAACCATGAAGCAGAATAAATACAAAGAAAACCAGGCTGGGCATGGTGGCTCACGCCTGTAATCCCAGCACTTTGGGAGGCCAAGGTGGGCAGATCACCTGAGGTCAGGAGTTCTAAGACCAGCCTGGCCAACATGGTGACACCCTGTCTCTACTAAAAATACAAAAATTAGCTGGGCATGGTGGCAGCCGCCTGAAATCCCAGCTACTTCGGAGGCTGAGGCAGGAGAATCACTTGAACCTGGGAAGTAGAGGTTGTGGTGAGCTGAAATTCCCCCACTGCACTCTAGCCTGGGCGACAAGAGTGAGAGTCTGTCTCAAGGAAAATACAAAGAAAACCACACCTAGTCAAACCATTGAAAATCAAAGACAAAAACTGATTAAAAGCAGCCAGTAGAGAGCTTTCACTTTATTTTGTAGAATGAAGGCTACCCAAACTCATAAACATCAGAAATTTAAACATGAAAAAAAAGCAGTCTGGGGGGATGGAGGCAGCAAACCACCTTGCCATGTGTGAGCCTACGCGACAATGCTGCATGATCTGCACATGTACCCCAGAACCTGAAGTACAAAAAAAAAAAGAAAAAAAAAAGCAGCCAATGAAAAAAAGGCATTTTTTAGAATGGTGCAGTAAGACTGACAGCTGACTTTTCTTTCATTCTTGTTTGTTTGCTTTTTGAGACTGGGTGTCACTCTGTCACCCAGGCTGGAATGCAGTGGCACATGACTCACTGCAGCCTCGAACTCCTGGGCTCAAGCAATTACTTCTCCCACCTCAGCTTCCCAAGTAGCTGAGAGGACAGGTGCATGCCACCACACTGGTTAATTTTTTCAGCCCGGATGGCTGACTTTTCAACAGAAATAATGGAAAGTAGTGGATTGCTATCTTTACATGTGCTGAAAACGAAAAACCCGACAAGCTAGAATTATGTATCGAGCAAAATATCCTTTAAAGATGAAGGCACATCAGGTGTGCTGGCTCACACCTACAATCCCAGCACTTTTGGAGCCCGAGGCAGGAGGATCGCTTGAGTCCAGGAGTTTCAGACCAGCCCGGGCAACATAATGAGATCTCATCACTACAAATAATTTAAAAATTAGTTGGGCATGGTGGCACACATGTGTGGTCCTACCTACATGTGAAGCTGAGGTGGGAGAATCACTTTAGCCCAGGTAGTGGAGGCTGCAATGAACTGTGATCACACCACTGTACTCCAGCCAGGGTGACAGAGTGAGGCCCCATTTAAAAACAAACAGGCCGGGCGTGGTGTCTCAGGCCTGTAATCCCAGCACTTTGGGAGGCCAAGGCGGGCAGATCACGTGAGGTCAGGAGTTCAAGACCAGACTGGCCAACACGTCAAAACCTGTCTCTACCAAAAAATACAAAAATTAGCTGGGCGTGGTGGCGGGCACCTGTAATCCCAGCTACTCAGGAGGCTGAGGCAGGAGAATTGCTTGAACCTGGAAGGTAGAGGTTGCAGTGGGCCGAGATTGCACCACTGCACTCCAGCCTGGACAACAGAGCAAGACTCTGTTGCAAAACAAACAAAGAAACAAACAAAGGCAAGGATGGGTGTGGTAGTTCAAGCCTATAATCCTAGTGCCTTGGGAGGTCAAGGTGGGAGGATCACTTGAGCCTGGGAGTTCGAGACCAGCCTGGGCAACAAAATGTGATCTCATCTCTACAAAACATATAAAATTAAAAAAATATATTAAAAATGAAGGCAAAGGCCAGGCGAGGTGGCTCACGCCTGTAATCCAAGCACTTTGGAGGCCAAGGCAGGCGGATCACCTGAGGTTGGGAGTTCAAGACCAGCCTGACCAACATAGTGAAACCCTGTCTTTTTTCCAAAAAAAAAAGAAAAAGAAAAAGAAAAAAAAATGAAGTCAAAATAAATACATTTTCAGAAAATGGTTGAAGCAATGGTTGAGAGTACAACGCCAGCTTTCCTGTGCTATAACAACAGCTCTTTAAACTGAAGGACAGTGTCCCTACACATAAAAAGATGCTCTCATGGATCACTTGAGCTCAGAGTTGGAGACCAGCCTGAGCAACATGGCAAGACCCCATCTGTACAAAAATACAAATACAAAAACTAGGGTGGGCACGGTGGCTCACGACTGTAATCCAAGCACTTTGGGAGGTCGAGGCGGGCAGATTACAAGGTCAGGAGTTTGAGACCAGCCTGGCCAACATGGTGAAACCACGTCTTGACTAAAAATACAAAAATTAGCCAGGCGTGGTGGCGCATGCCTGTAATCCCAGCTACTTCGGAGGCTGAGGCAGGAGAATTGCTTGAACCTGGGAGGCGGAGGTTGCGGTGAACTGAAAATCACACCATTGCACTCCAGCCTGGGCAACAGAGTAAGACTCCAACTAAAAAAAATAAAATAAAATAATTAGCTAGGCACACGCCTGCATGTGTGGTAAAAAAAAGAGCTTCTATTTGGGAGGCTAAGGTGGGAGGATCACTTGAGTCCAAGGCTGAAGTGAGCTGTGTTTACACCACTGCATTCTCACCTGGGTGACACAGCAAGACGCTGTCTCAAAAAATTTTTTAAAATGCCCTCAATATCATCTTCCATTAGGGAGATGAAAATCAACACTACAATAAGATAACACTTCACATCTACTACAATAACTATAGTCACAAGGACAGACAAAACAAGTTTTGGCAAGGGTGTGGACAAATCAGAACCCTCATACACCACTGCTGGGAATGTAAACTGGTGTAGCCACTTTGGAAATAGTTTGACAGATCCTCAAAATATTACATATCAGTTACCACATGACCCAGCAATTCCACTCATAGAGAAATGAAAACACATCCATATAACAACTTATACCTAAAGGTTCACAGCAGCACCATCCACAGTAGCCCCCAAATGGAAGCAACTCAAAAGTCCATCAAGTGATGAATAAACAAAATGTGGCCCACCCCCACAATGGAATATTATTCAGGCATAAATAAGAATGCAGTGCTGGCTGGGTGTGGTGGCTCATGCCTGTAATCCCAGCACTTTGGGAACCAAGGTAGGCGGATCACTTGAGGTCAGAGGTTACAGACCAGCCTGGCTAACAAGATGAAACCCCGTCACTACTAAAAATACAAAAAGATTAGCTGGGCGTGGTGGTGCATGCCTATAATCCCAGGTACTCGGGAGGCTGAGGCAGGAGAATTGCTTGAACCCGGGAGGCGGAGGTTGCAGTGAGCCGAGATCACACCACTGCACTCCAGGCTGGGCAACATACTGAGACCCTGTCTCAGCAAAAAAAAAAAAAAAAAAATGACATGCTGAGATACGCAACAACAAAGATGAACCCCAAAATAATAATGCTAAGGGAAAGGAGCCAGACACAAAGCACCCGTGCGTATGATCCCATTTATGTGGAATGTGCACAGCAGGTGGATTCTCCTGCCTCAGCCTCCCGAGCGGCTGGGACTACAGGCGCGTGACACCACACCTGGCTATTTTTTGTATTTTTAGTAGAAACAGGGCTTCACTATGCTGGCCAGGCTGGTCTCAAACTCCTGGCCTCAGGTGATCCACCCGCTTCGGCCTCCCGAAGTGTTGAGATTACAGGTGGAGCCACCACGCCTAGCCTGTTTGTTTGTTCTGAGAAAGGCCCAGGTGGAGCCACCGCGCCTGGCCAGTGCTTCTTTTTGGAATGATGAAAATATGCTCTAATAGAGTGATGGTTGCACAAGTCCGTAAATCTATTAAAAACCACTGAATTGCACACTTCAAACAAGTGAACCTTGTGGTGTATGAGATGTCTTAATGAAGCTGTTAAAAACTCCAGGATAGCTGGGCACAGCGGCTCGGCTGTAATCCCAGTACTTTAGGAGGCTGAGGAAGGAGGATCGCTTGAGCTCAGGAGTTTGAGACCAGCCTGGGTAACACAGCGAGACCCTGTCTCTAGTGAAAGTAAAAATAATTAGCTGCCATGGTGGCAGGCACCTGTGGTCCCAGGTACTCGAGAGGCTGAAGTGGGGGTTGGTGGGGGGTTGGGGATGGCTTGTGCCCAGGAGATCAAGGCTGCAGTGAGGTCCGATCATGCCACTGCACCCCAGCCTGGGCAACATAACAGGGTCCTGTCTCAAAAAAAAATTCCCAGCACGATCACCCAAGCCCTCTTAATAAACACACGGAAGAGCACATTGTCCCTTGTGTCATATAGCATATTGTTATTTCAAACTTTACTCAAAATATACTGCCTTCTCTACGGTGGGACCGAGAGAGGGTTTGTGGCATGTTTGTCGGAAAAAGTCAGGATCAGAACAGAGCTGAGAATGGGTGTTCACGCGTATTCTTTAACGTCTGCTATTGGGATGATGTTATCCTCCTGTTATTTTCTTGACCCTATTTCCTGCCAAGAAATAAAGTAATTTGAGAAAGAGAGAGAAGGGTGGCGGGGAGAGAAAGAGATCAAGATCTAAGGTGGAAGAACAGATTTCCAGGAAGGCATGGAAGGCAAGAGCAGCAGAGGCAAGCGGGGACTGCAGCCACAGGGAGCGCAGCCACGGGGAGCGCAGCCACACCACGGGGAGCGCAGTCACGCTGCTGGGAGCCTCTGGCATTGCTGGGCCGCCGCGCCAGCGCTACGGCTATCATAATGCGGGGGCAGACTCAATCCCTCGGGTGACTGCTGGAGTCATAATGAAAAGTGACACTGAGAAAAGGCAAAAAAGGAGAAAGAAAGTAACAAATGACAGATGAGACAACAGAAAACAAATGGTGAGCTGGTCCTCACACACGCGCGAGCAGGAGGGGGGCCGGGCCAGGCTCTGATGGGTGCGGAAGATGATGAGGATGACGTTGAGGGTGGAGAAAACGTTCTGGGTCGGGAACGTGGCCCATGCCCCTGAGTTGTACACTTACAAACAGTCACACAGATGAAAGGCTCAACTGCTCTGTGATGTATATGGAAATGCCAGGGGCCCAGGATAACTAAGACATACGATAAAGCTACTGGAATGAAGCTAGCGCGGTGCTGGTGCAAGCACAGACACATAGACTAATGTACAAAGCCCAGAGGCCAGAAAGGCCTTTTCACAGACCAGCAGCTGCCGCCTTCCCACAGAGGCCCCACTTTTACTCGGTGGAGAGACTGTTTTTCCTGAGGGGCATGGGTGAAACTTGATGTCCATGTGGGAAAAAGGGACATCTTGATACCTACCTGCCCCAGACATAAATACCAATTTGAGATGTAGCACAGACCTAAATATGAAAGATGAGCAGCAAAGTGTCTAGAAGTAAAAGAGGAATCTCTTCGTGACCTTGGGGTAAGCAAAAATCTCTTTCAAAACAAAGAAAGCATTCACTGTAACAGAAAAGAGTGGTGAATTCGATTACACTACAGTTAAGAACTGTGTGTGTGGTTTTTTCTTGTTTTCCTTTTTCGAGACAGAGTTTCGCTTTTGTTGCCCAGGCTGGAGTGCAATGGCGTGATCTCTGCTCACTGCAACCTTCACCTCCCGGGATCAAGCTATTCTCCTGCCTCAGCCTCCCAAGTAGCTGGGATTACAGGCGTGAGCCACCTCGTCCGGCCAATAACTATGTGTTTTTATCCCTCGGGCATAATTTTTTTTTTTTTAATTAGGAACTGTTCATGCCAAGCATAGTGGCTCATGTCTATAATACCAGCACTTTGGGAGGCCGAGGCAGGCAGATCACGAGGTCGTGAGTTTGAGACCCGCCTGACCAACATGGTGAAACCCTGTCTCTACTAAAAATACAAAAATTAGCTGCGTGTGGTGGTGTATGCCACTCTGTCTCAAAAACTGTTCATCAAAAGTCATAATTTCTTTTTGAGACAGGGTGTCTCACTCTGTCGCCCAGGCTGGAGTGCAGTGGTACAATCTTCGCTCACTGCAACCTCTGACTCCTGGGTTCAATCGATTCTCCTGCCTCACCTCCCTAGTAGCTGGGATTGCAGGTGCTCACCACCATACCCAGCTATTTTTTTCGTATTTTTAGTAGAGATGGGGTTTTGCCACGTTGGTCAGGCTGCTCTTAAAGTCTTGACCTCAGGTGATCTGCCCACCTCTGCCTTCCAAAGTGCTGGGATTACAGGTACAGGCGTGAGCCACTGCACCTGGCCTTTTTCTTTTTTTTTGAGACCGAGTCTCGCTCTGTTGCCCAGGCTGGAGTGCAGGGGCACCTCCCAGGTTCAAGTGATCCTCCAGCTTCAGCCTCTTGAGTAGCTGGGACTAAAGGCATGCGCCACCACACCCGGCTAATTTTTGTATTTTTAGTAGAGATGGGGTTTCACCACGTTGGCCAGGCTGGTCTAGAACTCCTGACCTCAAGTGATGTGCCCGCCTCAGCCTCCCAAAGTGCTTGGATTACAGGCGTGAGCCACCTTGCACAGCCAAAGTATCTATCTTGAATATGCAAAGAAGTACCACATATTAAGAAGCAAAAGACAACCTAGTTAAACAATAAGCAAAAGATTTGAATATGCCTTTCATAGAAAGGCCAATAAGCAAATGAAGAGATGATGAACATTATTAGTCATTAGGGAAATGCAAATTGAAACTACAATGAGATACCACGTTAGACTACGATGACTACATAGTTACAATGACTACGATGAAAATGTGCTGCCAATACCGGAACTTTCATCCACTGCTGGAACATGTCCAGCCACATCAACTAAAGCTGAATGTATCCACTGCTTGTGACCCAGCAGCTCTGCTCCCAGGGACACGTGCCTGTACTGCTTTCGCGTTTCTGAGAATCCCTGTCGCTATGCGGCCCTGAGTTAGGGTTGCCCGCAGGAGCCATTTGCCTGGGATCTGGAAGGCGGGAGGAAAGCAGAGGCATTTGTACGCAGTGAGGCGGGTGAGGGGCCACTGGAGCACTTCCACTCCCATTCAGTCTCCCTGCTTAGATGTTCCAACATCTGTATACAGATGTATACAACACCCAAGAGAAATGAGTGCATACGTACAGCAAGACGTATTCGGAAATGTTCATAACAGCTGTATGCCAGCCCCAAAGTCAAAAACCCAAACGTCCAAGAGTAGAAGGAGTCAAATGTGGTCCATTCATGCAATGGAACCCTACCTGGGAGGGAAAAGCAATTGCCTAGCGCTACTCATGGCTGCATCTCAGAACGGCAAGCAGTGCAAACAGGAGGCAGATGCGAGTCCGCACCACATGTGTTCATCCATTCTCATATAGAAGCAGCCAAGATGCAGCAATTGACAAAGGAAGGAAGTGGAATGGGCTCACGGTTCTGCAGGCTGTACGGGAAACATGGCTGCATCTGCTTCTAGGGGAGCCTCAGGAAGCTTCCAATCATGGCAGGAGGCGAAGGGGGAACAGTCACATCAAAGCAGCAGCGAGAGCCAGACACGGGAGGCGCCAGGCACCGTACACTGTGGAGCAACTCCCATGAGAAATCTGCCCCCATGACCCAGTCACTTCCCACCAGGTCCCACCTCCAGCACCGGGTATTACATGAGATTGAGTCAGGGCCACACATCCAAACTAAATCACGACGCAATCTCATTGACAGGAAATTCCAGAATACGCAAAACTGATCTATGTGTTTTAAGCTAGGAGAAGGGCGGGGCGTCGTGGCTCACGCCTCTAATCCCAGCACTTTGGGATGATGAGGCAGGTAGATCACCTGAGGTCAGGAGTTTGAGACCAACCTGGCCAATGTGGCAAAACCCTGTCTGTCCTAAAAATACAAAAATTAGCCGGACGTGGTGGTGTGTGCCTGCAGTCCCAACTACCGGGGAGGCTGAGGCAGGAGGGTCCCTCAGTGCACTCCAGCCTGGACGACAGTAAAAGACTATGTCTCAAAAAAAAAAAAAAAAAAAAAAAAATCTGGCACAATGGCTCACGCGTGTAATCCCACCATTCTGGGAGGCTGAGGCGGGCAGATCATCACCTGAGGTCAGTTCGAGATCAGCCTTGACAACATGGATAAACTCCATCTCTACTAAAAGTACAAAATTAGCCTGGCATGGTGGCATGCGCCTGTAATCCCAGCTACTTGGGAGGCTGAGGCAGGAGAACTGCTTGAACCTGGGAGGCGGAGGTTGCAGTGAGCCTAGATTGTGCCATTGCACCCCAGCTTGGGCAACAAGAGCAAAACTCTGTCTCAAAAAATAAAATAAAATAAAATAAAATAAAAATAAATAATAAGCCAGGAGAATGGTTGTGTCTTTTGAGAAACCTTTCTGGGGTTTCTCACCTTTCTGGGAATGCTCTTGGATGGTTTTCACACGTCCACACGTTCTCTGGTACTCCTCTCATCAAAAAAGGCGGCTTACAGCTCGTCTCCCCTCACGTCACTGGCCTCAGGGGCTTGCATCTAGGGAGCAGGCTGCCACGGAAGTGGCCGCACCTGACCCCGAGGCCAGGCCCTCAGATGACGTGGTCTCCGCTGGGCTTTCTGGTTTGAGATGCTCCCTGGAGAACCCAGCCTCACAGGCATAGGCAGGAAGCGCGCGGAGGTGTCCTCAACCCGTCAGTGTCCTTCACTGGACACAAAGGAACCGCTGGCTGGTTCCAGCTCGCAGCCATCACGCCGCCCCCGCTAACCAAGGCTCATGAGCAAAACAAACATTGCCATTATTTTCAGCGCTTACATCTTGGGGTGGCTTCGAACCTATCAAGAGATAACCGCAGCAGATTCATATGTTGGTCTAAGTGGTGGTTGCCACATGGCCGTGTAAATATAGAAGAGTCTTTTCTACCTTTCAGAAAAGCCTAACTTCTGAGGCTCTGGCGTGGGCAGCTGGGTGGGTGCTGGAAAGAGTCCCCCGTGTGAGGTGGGAAGCTTACGGTGAAAAGGAATCCCAAGTTGGCTTGGCCACTGAAGTTTACAGTGGCTGTGAGAGACATCAGAAGGCCACAGCCTCAGAGGAGAGAACATGACAGAGACGCTGTCGCTTCAGACTTGTCACTACAGGGCCGTGGGAACGAGGAAGATGACCATCGGGATGAGCGCAAGGAGCTAAGTGGGTGCAGGAGAATGTCTCGGGGGACTCACCTCTAGTAGGGCTGGGTAGAGACAGCCCACAGCACACTGAGAAAGAGCAGCGACTTCAGTGGCACACGGCTTATGGGAGACAAGCAGCTGGCCAGGGAGTGGGCGCCGGCAAGAGAAAGGCCAAGCGGGCGGAATGGATTTGGCAACACAAAGATCGCTGGTGTCCTGGACAGACACCGACTGGATGGAGTGGCAGGGGCAGAACCAGAGTAGAAGGGACTCACAGGGAATGGGAAAGGGAGGAAACAGACAAGCGTTCTGAGAAGTGTGGCCATAAAGAGGAACAGAGAAGTAGGGTTGTGGCTGGAGGGGGTGTTGGGTCAAATGACTTTTTATTTTTATTCTTCAAGAACGGAAGCTACCAGGACATGTTTAATGAAAATAGATTCACAGGCTGGGCGTAGTGGCTCACACCTATAATCCCAGCACTTTGGGAGGCCGAGGTGGGCAGATCACCTGAGATCAAAGTTCAAGACCAACCTGGGCAACATCACGAAACCCCATCTCTACTCAAAATACAAAAATTAGCTGGGCGTGTAATCCCAGCTGCTCAGGAGGCTGAGGCAGGAGAATCGCTTGAACCCGAGAGGTGGAGGTTGCAATGAGCCAAGATTGTGCCACTGCACTCCAGCCTGGGTGACAGAGTGAGACTCAGGTCTCACAAAAAAAAAAAAAAAAAAAAAAAAAAAAAAAAAAAAAAAAAAGAAAGAAAAGAAAATAGATCCAGAAGTAAGGAAGAAATTGATCATGTGGAGTGATACTATGAGGGAAGAAGTCGTCAGAAAAGAGGAGAAACTTGCTATCCAGGCCGCAGCGGAAAAACTGATCCCAGCTGTAAACACCTAAAAAACTGGATAATTATTTTATTTTTAGATATTGGACAATAGGCCATGCAGGGCTGTGACCAGAGAGAAACAAATATGATAAACCCTACAAGTGCCCTGAGTTTCCACCCGGAGGCACTTTCCAGACCACGGTTCAGGAAGGGGGCCTGAGCAGAACTACATCTCACTGAGTTATTAGAGCGACCAGGTCAATAGCAGGGAAAAAAATGGAATCCCAGAAATATGGAATTAATCCAGAAGAAGTCAAAAATAGAGGAAAAGAGAAACAAACAACACATGGGGCAACAGAAAACAAATAACAAGAGGACAGACTTAAGCCCAACCATTAAATGTAACAGACCGACTGAAAGGCAGAGACTGTCAGACTCGTTAAAAGGGTAAGACTGGGCTGGGCGCAGTGGCTCATGCCTGTAATCCCACCACTTTGGGAGACTGAGGGGGGCAGATCACTTGAGGTCAGGAGTTTGAGACCAGCTTGGTCAAAATGGTGAAACCTCGTCTCTACTAACTAAAAATGTAAAAATTAGTTGGGCGTGGTGGCACACACCTGTGGTCCCAGCTACTATGGAGGCTGAGGCAGTAGAATTGCTTGAACCTGGGAGGCAGAGGTTGCAGTGAGCCGAGATTGCACCACTGCACTCTAGCCTGGGTGACAGAATAAGACTGTGTCTCAAAAAAGAAAAAAAAAAAAAAAAAAAGGCCAGGCACAGTGGCTCACACCTGTAATCCCAGCACTTTGGGAGGCTGAGGTGAGGAGTTCGAGACCAGCCTGGCCAACATAGTGGAACCTCATCTCTACTAAAAATGCAATAATTAGCTGGGCATGTTGGCAGGCTCCTGTAATCCCAGCTACTCGGGAGGCTGAGGCAGAAGAATCGCTTGAACCCGGGAGGCGGATGTTGCAGTGAGCCGAGATCGCGGCACTTGCACTCCAGGCTGGGCAATAAGAGTGAGTTTCTGTCTAAAAAAAAGAAAAAAAGGATATTGAAGCCCTGTGCAGCACTATCAACCACCTTGACCTAGCTGACATTTTTTAAAATTCCTTATTTTTTTGACACAGCGTCTTGTTCTGTCACCCAAGCTGGAGTGCAGAGATGTGATCACGCCTCACTGCCTCGACCTCTTGTGCTCAGGTTATCCTCCCGCCTCAGCATCCAAGATAGCTGGGACTATAGGCACACACCACTATGCCTCACCAATTTTTTTTATTGTTTGCCATGTTTCCCAGGCTGGTCTCAAACTGCTGGGCTCAAGTGATCCTCCTGCCTCGGTCTCCCAAAGTGTTGGGATTACAGGTGTGAGCCACTGCACCCAGTCCTAGTCAACATTTATAGAACATGCTACCCACCTACAGAATATACACTCTTCTCAAATACACATGGAGCACTCACCAGGCTAAACCATATGCTAGGCCATACAGTAAGTCTCAATAAATTTAAAAGAAACAAAATCATACAGAGAAGTTCTCTGACCACAATGTAATTAAATTAGAGATAAAGAGCAAAAAGATGACCTGCAATTTTTTGAGATGAGTCTCTCCCTGTCACCTAGGCTGGAGTGCAACAGCGCCATCTCGGCTCACTGCAACCTCTGCCTCCCGGGTTTAAACGATCCTCTTGCCTCAGCATCCCAAGTAGCTGGGATTACAGGCGCCCGCCACCACACCCAGCTAATTTTGTGTATTTTTAGTAGAGACGGGGTTTCATCATGTTGGCCAGGCTGGTCTCGAACTCCTGACCTCACGTGACCCACCCACCTTGGCCTCCCAAAGTGCTGGGATTACAGGCGTGAGCCTCCACGCCCAGCCATAAACAACGTACTTCATGGTAAGTAAGTCATTGGTTAAAGAAGAAATCACGAGGGAAATTAGACAACATTATGAGAAAATAGAATATATCCAAATGTACAGAATGAAGCTCAAGCTGTGCTTAAAGGAAAATTTACAGCTTTAATGCCTGTATTAGAAAAGAAGAAAGATACCAGGCACGGTGGCTCACGCCTGTAATCCCAGCACTTTGGGAGGCTGAGATGGGCGGATCACAATGTCAGGAGTTCCAGACCAGCCTGGCCAATGTAGGGAAGCCCTGTCTCTATTAAAACTATAAAAATTAGCTGGGTATGGTGACATGTGGAGGCTGAGGCAGGAGAATCGCTTGAACCCAGGAGGTGGAGGTTGCAGCGAGAGATCGCACCATTGCAACAGAGCGAGACTTTGTCTCAAAAGAAAAAAAAAGAGAAAGAAATGAAGAAAGGCTTAAAAAATAAATGATTTAAAGTTATGCCTTAGGAAGCTGGAAAAAGACAAGCACCCAAAATAAGCAAAAGGAACAGAACAACAAAAAGTCAACAAAATGGAAAATAAACCAATAACAGAGAAAACTCAATACAAGCAAAAATTGGTCCTTTGAAATTAACAATAAAAACTGATAAGCCTCTAGGCTGATCAAGAAAAAAAAAGGGCCGGTGTGGTGGCTCACTCTTATAATCCCTGCACTTTGGGAGGCTGACGTGGGCGGATCACCTGAGGTCAAGAGTGCAGGACTAGCCTGGCCAACATGATGAAACCCCATCTCTACTAAAATACAAAAAAAAATTAGCTGGGCGTGGTGGCAGGTCCTGTTATCCCAGCTACTAGAGAGGCTGAGGTAGGAGGATCACTTAAACCTGGGAGGCGGAGGTTGCAGTGAGCTGAGGTCACATCATTGCACTGCAGCCTGGGCAACAAGAGTGAAACTCCATCTCATAAAAATAGTGAATTTAAACAAGGTCACAGAATATAAGGTCCATACACAAAACTCTACTGCTTACTTATTTATATATAGGCAGGGCCTCCCTCTGTTGCCCAGGCTGGAGTGCAGTGGTGGAATCATGGCTCACTGCAGCCTCAACCTCCTGGGCTCAATCCATCCTCCCACCTGAGCCTCCTGAGTAGACTGGAACTACAGATGTGCACCACCATGCCTGGCTAATTTTTGTACTTTTTGTAGAGACAGGGTTTTGCCATGTTGCCCAGGCTGGTCTCAAACTCCTGGGCTCAAGTGATCTGCCCACCTCAGCTTCCCAAAGAGCTAGGATTACAGGCGTGAGCCACCATGCCCAGCATCAATTGCATTTCTGTATAATATTATGATGAATTAGAAAATTAAAGATTATGGTGGTTGTTTTTATAGCCAAAAAAAGAAAGAAAATCAAAGATACCATTTAGAACAGCATAAAAAGCATGAACTCCATCAGGAGAAACCTGCCACGGTAAGCACTGGGCAGCAGGACCCGTCACTAGTCTGGGTGTGGCCAGCCCGGAGTAGAAAGAAGACCCTAGTGGAGACTGGCTGGACACTCAGGAACCCTGCAGTGCAAAGCATTGGGAAAGCTCAAGGCTTTCAGTGCAACAAAGTCCACAAGCAGAGCCCGAGATTGCAACACACGTTTTTATTACTCAAGGACAGCTTGGACTTCACCAATGCCCAGCTTCATGGGGGCACGTAGTGTGACTCATGGCTGAACACACAATCGCTGTTAAGCCTGTGCTACAGCCCTGGGCTACTTCTGGACGTGCAAGAGGACACTCGGTGACATGAAACCTAACTTGCTTCTAAAGACATGTGACACATTTTTTTTCCCTGAAATCTTTCCCTTCCCTCTCTGCCATGCTCCCAGCTTTCCGCCTTCTTGGGGCTTCTCACCGTCTGGGTGACTAGGTCTTGGGCCTCTGGGTGGTGGCCCCGCCGCCACAGTTGTGCCTGGGCCTGAGGCTGAGCTCATGGCCTCCGAAGCCTGACCTGGCTCGGAGCTCATCTGTGCTGCTCAGGGGTAGCCTAGCTTGCAGGCCATCACGTTAGGCCAGCTCACAGGTCCCCGGCAGAGCCTGAAGACACTGGCCTGAAGTAGGGGTGGGTGCTGCCCGCCTCTCCGGAGGATCTCAGAATTCTCACTTCTCCCCGGGACTGAGCCACAGGTCAGCCATACTTCACTTTTCCCAGTGTTTTTCTTTTTGAAACAGGGTCTTGCTCTTTCACCCAGGCTGGAGTGCAGTGATACAATCACGACTCGCTGCAGCCTCTACCTCCCAAGCATAAATGATCCTCCCACTTTAGCCTCCCCAGTAGCTGGGACCACAGGCATGCGCTACCATGCCAGGCTAATTGTTTAAAAAATTTTTTTGTTGCGACAGGGTCTCATCATGTTGGCCTGGCTGGTCTTGACCTATTGGGCTCAAGGGATCCTCCTGCCTTGGCCTCCCAAAGTGTTAGGATTACAGGCGTGAGCCACCGCACCCGGCCGCACTTTTCCAAATTGTAAGCAGTAGGAGGGCCCTAGGCCTCATCAGCTCTGCTGTGCAGGGTGGCCACTGCCGCAGGCTTTCAGCGAAGTCCAAAGAGATGGGTAAAGGGCTGCTGCCAGAGGCCTGGGCTGCAGATGCCCTGCCTAGCTCTAAGGAGCCAGCTCCCTGCTCCACGCTCCTGTGCAGCAGCCCCTCTCTTCCCCTTGCGGGTCTGTGCAGCCAGCAGCCTCCCAGCATGCACCACCCTTCACTGGATGATGTCAGGCTTCCTTGCCCCCAGATGCTGGTGTAGAAGCAGGGTTCTACCCTGCCTGCCTGTGCCCACTGACCCTAGAACAGCAGGGCCCCCACCCCCACTGCCTGCAGAGTGCTGAGGACTCGCGCACCATGAGAACTTCTGACCATGAGAACTTTGACTTCCAGATGTGGGGAATCTGCCCAGGTGAATAATTCAGCTCTGAAATTCATCACTTTCTTCGGGCCCCTGTCCGTCCTGTTCTAGGCCCAAGCCTATGGAAGGAAGAGGAAAGTCCGCTTAGCAAGTCGGGGAGACTCCCCCATGACAGAAGCCATGCTCCCTTATCTCCTAGAGCACTCATGGGAATTGAGGGTTTTTTTTTTTTTTTTGAGACAGGGTCTGGCTCTGCCTCCCAGGCTGGAGTGCAGTGGCTTGATCATGGCTCACAATTGCCTTGATCAAGTGATCCTCCCAGCTTGGCCTCCGAAAACGTTGGTATTACAGGCATGAGCCACCTCACCCAGCTGAGGGTTCTTAAGCAGTGGCTCTTCAAATAGTACCTGGGATGGAAAATTCCTGCTGGGGCTTCCCATTTCCTGAAACAGAGTGGGGCAGGCACCCTCGGGCTAGGGGAGGTGCTACTGTCAGGAGGCGACGGAGGGGTGGGCCAGGGTCTTGCTAAGGGAGCCATGGGGGGCAGGCTGGGCTTCCAGACATCACCAGAGGCAGTGGTCTGCCTGGCTGCCTCACGCCCTCAGCACAGTAGGGACAGACTCTGCTCTTTGGAGCTAGCACAGATGTGCCTGAGCCCCCCAGAAGCCAGCCCAGGCAGCAGCACCTGGGAAGGAGCTGGACGACAGCAGCTGCAGGCTGTCCAGGGCCCCGTCCTCGTACAGGGCCAGCTTCTGGACCATCTTCTGTCGGGCAGGGTTGATGATAATCTGCGGTGGCTCCGATGACAATGCAGAGCTGCCCAGGGCCAGTCCTGGAGTGGAGATAGCGCCCCCTTAGCGTCGCACCTCCCCAGCCCCCAGCCTAGCGCCCTGCCTCCCTGGCCTGTGGCCCGAATTCCTCAGAGAAGTCCCAGGACAGGGCCCAGCTGTCAGGCTACCCTGGACAGAGCCCGCCTTGTTCCTGGCCTTCAGGAATGGGGTGGGGGAGGGCTGAAGAGCAAGCTCCACCTGGGGAATGACATGGCCGGGGGAGGAGAAACGAGGCTCGCTAAGGACACAGTGAGCGGAACACCTGGCCCTGGTTCTCTTCTTCTAGAAGGCTGGGGTGGGAACTACGGGGGCTTTGGCCCAAGGAGGCCCAGGTCCCTCTCCTGAGAACCCGTCTCCCCAGCTACCTTCCGTGGCTGCAGTTCGGAACCCTGGGCCACTCCCCCAGCTCAATTCTCCTGCCGTGTCCCCCTGAGGACAGCCGACCTCCCCGAGGGGTGCCGGGCCCAGAGGGCAGCTTGGAGTCAAGTGCCAGGAGCGCAGGGCAGCAGAGAGGCCACATAGGCTCTCGTCACTCTCCACGGGCTGGTTGGGGCCTCTCTGGAGCTGCTCTGCCGCCTGGGCGCTGGCTCCTGATGATGCTGCCAGGGGCTGCAATGGGGCAGCCCCACTGTGGGCACCGCCAGTGCTGGACACGTAGGAGTTCTCCTGAGGGGAAGGGGGGACGCAGCTGGCAGCCTCTGGTTGCCCGGGCAGCCCTGCCACCGCTGCCTGCAGCTTCTCCAGCCTCTCGTACACCTGCGAGTGCAGAACAGACCGTCTGTGACCTGCCCCGGGGCTCTGCAACAGCACACCCTGCAGTTGGGAACACTCGGCCCCTAAGCCCTCTGTTCCTGTCACGGGGAGTGCTGAGAAGCACAGACGCCAAAGGCAAAGACTAAGAAGGCCTCGTTCCCTCTACAAGGTGAATCACTGCCCCGCTGACCTCAAACGGGGCCTCTCCACTTCCAACTGTCACCAGAGGAGAGGTGGGGTACTAGGGAGGGCACAGAAAAAGGCAGAGGCAGTGGCACAGTGTACCCAGCAGGGGGCGCAGAAGAAGCTCTTTCCATCTCTGTGAAATGGGGTCAGAGCTGGGCTCAGCAAAGCAGGACTGCCCCAGCCCCTCAGTTCAGGGGGGCAACGCCCCAAGCAGAAGCAAAGGGCAAGCAAGAAATGTGTGGACTCCAGAGAGAGACCTAGCAGGTGCTGAGATGTGGCTTTCGGGCTGGCCACCCCGTCCAGTGGGCAGCTGGCTACCTGGGTCATAGGAGGCCTCCTCTTGGCCCGGCGGTGCAGGCAGCAGCAGGCCAGCCGGCCCAGGCCCAGGCCCAGCTCAGGTGGGCAGGGCCCGGGCCTGGGGTCCAGGTGCTTCTTGTAGATCTGGATGGCGATGGGCATGGCCCAAGCATCCACAGCCAGAGCTGCTTGCAGTGTGGTCTGGGTGCTTCTCAGGGCCACTCCAGCTTCCTCAGCCTCCTCCTCCACAAGATCTTTCTGTGGGATAGATACCGTGAGCATGGCTGCCGTCCTCAGGTCCTTGTCACTCAATCCTACGGTATTTTTTTTTTTTTTTTATAAAAGAAGAGAGATGGGGGTCTTGCTATGTTGGCCTAGCTGGTCTCCAACCAGGCTCAAGTGATCCTCCCACCTCAGCCTCCCAAAGTGCCAGGATTACAGGTGTGAGCCACTGTGCCCAGCTCTTGGTCTTTCTACAACTTTTTTTTTTGAGCCAGGGACTCATTCTGTCACCCAGGCTGGAGTACAGTGGTGCAATCATGGCTCACTGCAGACTCAACCTTCCAGGCTCAAGTGATCCTCCCACCTCAGCCTCCTCAGCAGCTGGGACTACAGGTGTGTGCCACCATGCCTATCTTGCTATGTTGCTCAGGCTGGTCTCCAACTCCCAGGCTCAAGTGATCCTCCTGCCTCAGACTGTTGAGTAGCTGGGACTACAGGCATGCACCACTGTGTCCAGCTTCTAGGGATTTGCTTTTTTTTTTTTTGAGACGGAGTCTCGCTCTGCTACCCAGGCTGGAGAGCAGTGGCGTGATCTTGGCTCACTGCAACCTTGACCTTCTGTATTCAAGCGATTCTCCTGCCTCAGCCTCCCGAGTAGCTGGGACTACAGGTGCGTGCCACCACGCCTGGCTTATTTTTTAGAGATGTGTTAAATGCCCACTGTGGGCCCGGGCTTCTCTGGGCTCTAGGGATACAGGAACAAACGGAACCCTGGGCCCTGGTTTGACAGAGCTGACTTTCTGGTGGGGTAGAGGCCTGAGGAAGTGGCCCGGGAGCTGGGATCCAAAGGCATGAAGTCGCACCCAGGGGTGGAAGCAGGACTGGAGGCCATCTTGAGTTCTGAGATAAGACAGACCAGGAGGAAAAGGCTTTTCTTGCAGAGGGAACAGCACATGCTAAGGCTGTGGAGCAGGCTGGCAGGGAGTGTCCCGAGTTCAGGGGACCTGAGGTGTTGTGGCGTCAACCACATAAGGGATTGGGCCTTCACCCCAAGAACAGAGAAAAGGCAAAGAGGCCTTTGAAAAGAGCAGTTTGGGCCAGGCGCAGTGGCTCCTGCCTGCAATCCCAGCACTTTGGGAGGCCGATGTGGGCAGATCACCTGAGGTCAGGAGTTCAAGAGCGGCCTGGCCAACATGGTGAAACCCCATCCCTACCAAAAATACAAAAAATCAGCTGGGCGTGGTGGCGGGTGTCTGTAATCCCAGCTACTTAGGAGGCTGAGGCAGGAGAATCGCCTGGACCCAGGAGGCGGAGATTGCAGTGAGTCGAGATTGCACCACTGCACTCCAGCCTGGGGGACAAAAGCAAAACTCCATGTCAAAAAAAGAAAAAAAAAAAAAAGAAAAGAAAAAGAGCACTCTGGCTGCAGGGTGGGGAGCAAGTCGGGAAGTCCAAGGACCCTCAAGGAGCCTGGTCCGCTTCTTCAGCAGGATGCATGGATGGACTCGGAGGGGAAGGAAGGAGGGCTCCAGCCTGGCTCCTGGGTTCTCAGCGGGGCTGAATCCCAACACAGACCCCACAGCACACAGGAACAGCCCCAAACAGGAGGGAAGCAGTGAAGCAGTTACTGGCTGAGCACACTCTTTGAAGTCTGTTTGCATCTGGGAAAACAGGCCCAGAGGGGAGCAGGAATTTGCTCAAAGGCACTGTCAAGCCGGGGATAAAACCTAGGTCTCAGTCTCCTGGCCCCCGACAGTCCACGGTGAGGCGGATGGAGTGGAGGAGGGGCATGGGCAGTTCAGACCGTCCTGCACGCAGCACGGAGAGCTCAACCGCAGCCTGCGGGGCCCAGGAGGCTCCTTGGGGCCTGCCCCTTCTTACCACCGCCTTTCTCCAGCCTGAGTGCTCTGAGTTCCGCTGCAGCCCTGGTCCTTGTGCCCCGGGACCGCCCCCCCCCGGCCCCCAGCCCAGGTGCGGTCTGTACAAGGCTCATGGCATCTGCAGGACAGACAGGTTTGTCCTCGGCAAGGTAAAGGGAGTTGTTTTGGGCCCTGCCCACTTTAAAAAATGAGGCCACTGCGGCAACAGAGGCGTCTGTGGGTACTGCGCTCTGATCATCCCCACCCCCGGAGCTGCGACTGCGGGCTGTCAGCAGCTGTGCCTCCTGCCTGGCCTGCCTCAGGACGCTCACCAGGTACTTGGTCCTGGCCCCGTGCGTCTTCACAGCTCTCTGGCCAGCCAGGGTCTCTAGCACTACCTGGAAAGAGGGAAGAGGGAGGGCATGGCAGTGGCTTCTGGGATCTTGTTGCCCCGCGCCTGGGCAGGGAAGAGGCCTCTGGTGTGGACATGGATGGGGCTGACAGAGTTCGGCCCTGAGGCGGGCAGATGAGGACAGAGCCAGATGTTACAGGACCGAAGCGCAGGCGACTTGGAGGGCCCACTCGAAGAGAAATCGCAAACATAGTTAGGTGCAGGGTGAGGAGAACCTCGGAGGGAGGGAGGCCTGGAGCTGCAGCCTCCTGGGGTCTTGACAGATGGCCCCGGCCCGCAGTGCACTCTGCAGCCCCCGCCTCTGCCTGCCTGCGGTTTCTCCTCCTCTAAGCCAGCAGAGGGGTCAGTGGCTCACCACCCCGAAGCTGAAGGTGTCTGTGTCCACAGACAGCCTTCCCGTCTTGATGTACTCCTCAGGTAGGTAGGCCAGGGTGCCCCGCACCGTCCGCGTCCGGGCCACCGTGCTGCTCTGGCTGGGGCTGGCCCCCGCAAAGCGGCTGAACCGAGCCAGGCCAAAGTCTCCCAGCTTGGGTGTCAGCCTCTCATCCAGAAGGACGTTGGAACTTGGGGAGGGAAGAGAGTGGCGTCAGCCCAGGCCTAGCTCCTACACCTGCCCAGCTCAGGTGAGGCTGGACTCGAGGCTGCCAGCCCAGTGCCTTGCTCACAGAAAGCGCTGGCACTGCCCTGAATGCTCCAGCTGCCTGGGGGCTTCTGCTCATCAGCAGGGCCCATCCTTGGCCTATTCCTACACCTGTGCCATGCCAGGGTGTTGAGGTCCCAAGCTGTGCCTGACCCCTACATTGATGGGTCAGCGCTCCCCTGGCTGCAGGCCCTGCCCCTGCAGTTATCACGGGCCCCTCCTCACCTCTTGATGTCTCCATGGATGAGGCTGGGCCTGTCCTGATGTAGAAACTGAATTGCCCGCGCTGTACCCAGAAGGATGTCCAGTCGCTGAGGCCAGGAGAGAGGTGGGCAGGCCTGGGTCTGGGGCAAAGGGGGAAGGGAGATTGCTGGGTGGTCGTTCTGAATCCCACCCATCCTTCTACCTGTCACTGTGCAGCCTAGAATGAGCCACTTCACTCTCTAGGCCTGTTTCCTCCTTCTGGAAAACGAGGAGCAAAATCTCCATGACTTGCACCTCTTAAGCATGTGCAGACTAAGCCACCCCGGCTGCTTGGCAAAGCACTCAAGGCCGGGCAATGGCTGGGGACACGTTCTTGGCATTCGAGATAGAATCTGCTGGGCTGCAGCTCCCAGGACTCATCCCTTCGTCCCTGGGTGATTGGGAAGTCCTCGAAGGCATTCTCCCCACTCTCCCCAAACACGGCAAGCCGGAGGAGGCAAGGGGGCTCTCCCCTCTGTGTGCCCCCAGGGCCCTCCCTCAGCAGTGGGTGGTCCAGCTGACAGCCCCAGCCCCCTTGCCTCTGGGGCTGGCCGATGAGACCCTCAGGCTGCCCTGCTTGCGAACGGGAGAGGCCTGGGAAAGAGCTGTATAGAAAACAGTGCCCCGGCCAGGCGAGGTGACTCACACCTATAATCCCAGCACTTTCGGAGGCTGAGGCAGGTGGACCACCTGAGGTCAGGAGCTGAAGATGCCTGGCCAACGTGGCAAAACCCTGTCTCTACTAAAAACACAAAAATCAGCCAGGCATGGTGGTGCGTGCCTGTAGTCCCGGCTACTCGGGAGACTGAGGCAGGAGGATTGCTTGAACCTGGGAGGCGGAGGTCGTGGTGAGCTGAGGTCGCGCCACTGCACTCCAACCTGGGCGACAGAGTGAGACTCTGTCTCCAAATAAAGAGAAAAAGTGACCCTGCTGTGGGCCAACTCCCGAGCGGGGTGCTGCTGGGGAGCTGGAAGCGCAGGCCCGGCCTGCTGGCAGGACCCACTCACACAGGCAAAAAGCCAGCCAGGTGTCAGGACTGCTTCGGGTCCTGGGAAGCGCGCCGGGCCCAGGGAGCTGACCTGGCAGTGGAGACAGTCCTCCAGGGAGCCGTTGGGCAGGAAGCCGTACACGAGGCAGTAGAAGCCATTCTGAGCACAGTAGCCGGCAAAGTCCACAATGTTCGGGTGACGAAACCTGTTTGAAAAAGAGGAGCGTCTTCCATCAGGCCAGACTGCGCAGGCAGCCCTCGACGGGGCCTCAGTTTGCCTGGGCCCGGCAGGCCTCAGGCGCCCAAGGGAGCCAGGTGCTGTGGTGTGCGGTCTGGAGCCCCACAGGACCTGGTGCAGCTCCCGCTCTGGCCTCACCTGGACAGCTGCTCCACCTCAGTCAGGAAGCTCTGCTTCACCGCACTCCACTCCAGGTCTGCATCCTGCAGCCCCCCAGGGTGCGGTGGGGGAGGGGCAGGGAGGACGGGCAGCGTGAGGCTCTCTAAGGGAAGGCCTTTGGGCCTCCAATGCCACCCTCCCCCCCACCAGGCCCAGAACAACGGAGGGGCCGGGGACCCTGTGCTGGGATGCGCGCTGAAGGGACGTCCTGTGGCGAGGCCAGGGGAAAGGCTGGAGAAGTCAGTGAGGGTTGTCTGATGGCCTTCCAGGGTCCCTGCCAGGGTGCGACACTCACCTCCTTCAGCCTCTTCACAGCATACACTGTGTTCCTCATCACTGCCCGGTACACACACCCAAAGCCACCCTCCCCGATCTTGAGCTCCTCTGAGAAGTCGTGGGTGCCCTGGGAAATCTCACAGAGGGGCCAGCAGAATGGAGAGGGGTGGGCTCCCTGCAGGAGGGACACTGAGCTCTCTGGGCCTAGCTGTGGGAAGAGAGCCTGAGTCAGGTGGGGTCCCTGTCTCCTCCCCTCTGCCCAAGGCTGCAGGCTCTCCCCACCACAGTTGCCTCCCAGCTGACCCGGTTTGGCTGACTGGGGCTGCGGTGTGCCAAAGGCTGAGTTCCTTCCTCCTTGCCTTGAATCTTCCCTGGAGGCAGGGGACACCTACCTTGGTAGAGGAAGGGGCTGGAGATGGCAGTGGAGGCCGCAGGGAAGCAGGGCTTGGGACCAGGCCGAGCTCAGGCCCTGAATGGGTCTGGGAACCTGGAAAAGCTTCATAAAGACACCAGTGAGAGGCAGGCAGAGACCAGCAGCGGGGTCTATAGCCGTGGCCGTCAAGGTGGGCCCTTCTTCAGGTCCATCGAGTCCAACGACCGGCCCTCTTACCTGGGGAGAGGAGGGTGGAGGCTGAGGATGGCAACTTCCGGGGGCTCCAGGCCTCTGCCTCGGCGGGTGCAGGGATGCTGCTGGGCCTCGGGGCAGTGGTGCTTGGGGACGGAAGCGGGGCGGGAGGGTGCCCTGCGACACCAAGTAAGGAAAGGCAGGTTGAGGCCCGGGTGGGGGAGCCCCGTAGGAATCGCCGGTCCCCCAGCCGTGGGGTGCCCGGAGTCCCGCGCTCACAGGCTGTGATGATGTCCCGCGCGCGGAGCAGCTGCAGGTGCGTGAGGATGTGCACGAGGTCGGCCACACGGGCGTTGCGGTTGATCCAGGGCCACAGGACGCTGGCCGTGCGCTGCCCGGAGCGCTCGCACAGCCGCAGCTCGGTCTGGTCGCGCACGATCAGGGCGGCTGCGGGGCAGGGGGCGTCAGGCGTCGGCGCCGGGAGCCCGCGCGCCCACCGCTCCCCGCGGCCGCCCGCCGCCACCCACCGAACTGGCACCAGTCGGCGGGCTCCAGGGCGTCCATCACTTTGTAGAAGCGGCACATGACCCAGGGCGGCACCTCGTACAAGAAGTGCTGGGCGCCGGGGGCTGCGGGCTCTCCCGGGCCCGGCCCCCCGGCCATGGCCGCCGCCGCCGCCGGGCCGGGGCCTGTCGGGGCCTCTCAGGGCCGCGGCGGGCGCGGGCCTGGGCCGGCCGGGTCCGCGGACACTGACTCACTTCCCCTTCGAGCAGGCCTCGTGCGACGCCCGGCGGGGCGGAAGAGGCGGTGCCCGGGCCCGCCGCCATCTTGCGCGCCGCGGCCGCTCGCTCGACCACACGGGGGCGCCCCGCGCCGGAGAGGGCCCGGGTCCCAGCGCGTTCCGTGCGCGGCGATCGGCGCGAGGCCGGGCGCGCCCGGGCGGGGCTCTCGAGGACAAACGGCGGCTTCTGACGCTGTGGACCGAGGGCAGGGCGGAGGCCCGGGCTGCTCGAAAAGGGGCCAGGGCCGGGGCTGCCGAAAGCCCCTGGGCGGCCCGGCGGGAGCCCTGCTTTCCACTGCGGCCTACAGGGCTGTTACCAGGAGCCCTGCTCGCCCCGCGTCTAGCGCCCTGCCCACAGCAGCAGCCTGCAGCCATTCAGACGCCTTAGGTGTCCTGAAATGTGCCAAAAACGCTTCCCCCCACAGCCGTGAGTGCACGCGTTGCTGCCCCGGCCCTCATTTGGCAAGGGTGAGCGCAAGCAGCTGTCGTGAAGGTTTCCTGAGCCCGCCAGCAGAGCTCCTGCCGCCGCGTACCTGTCCCCTACTGGGCATCGTCCTCGAGGACCTGCCTGCACTGCCACCCCCTGGCCCCCACAAGCAGCAACGCAGACTTTACTCTTGTTTTTCCAGCTGGATGTCTCCTCCAGCGACAGTTCCTCTTGCCCTCTTGATCCTGACAGCGAAGGGGTTCCCCACCCCTAGCCTTACAAACTTAGGACTTTTCCTAGAAACAAGGTCTGCCCAAGGCCCACAGCTGGCCCCTGTTGGAGTCTCTTCCCAGAAGCCACCGCCACGGTGGCCCCACTCAAAGATGACAACCATACCCTGAACCCCGTGGCTTCTCACGGGGACAGCCTTTACTGAGATGTAGCAACTCAAGTATCTGAAATGACCATGCACACCCATGCTAATCTCCACCGGGAGCCTTGGTCCTACTTACACACAAAGACCCATCAGCTCCTGGAATAGGACTGGCGCGCAAGATGCTCAATGCATACAAGTTGAAATGTTCAACTCCGGGATCTACCGTTCAAGGCCAGGCCTTCAGAGGGTACCTTCTTGTACGTGTGCCCACGTGTACGTGTGAAGCTGGACTCTGAGCAGCTGTCTCCTCCAGCCCCTTACCAACCTGGTGAGGCTGCTCCTGAGAGCCAAGGAAGCCAGTGACAAGGGGGCCCCTTTGGGCAATCCCCTCAGCCTGGCCTTGCCTGGTCAGAGAAGCAGGTTAGCAGTCAGCGGAGGGCATGTGAGGGTCTTGGCAGGAATGACACAGGAGGAGCTACCACCTGTGGGGTAGGGGTGTCCAAGAGCACCACAGCACATCCCGACCTCGGGGGTGCCCCTACCATACGGGTCAAGAGCAGGGAGGTCGTGCTGCAGGCTGACTCATGCTAGGCCCTTCCTGTCGCACGCTGGAGCAGCATATGAAGCAGGCGTCCCTCGGCCTCTCATGGCAGGCCTGAAGGCAGCTATCTGTGTCCAGGGACGGCCAGATCCAATGAGGAAATGCAGCACCACACTGTCACGTGAGCTGGAGGGGGACTTCTGTCTTATAATGAAAGCCCAGACCTTGAGTCACTTTCACAGAGAGATTTATCGAGAATGCTAACAGCACAGGATACAGTACTTCCCAACAAAAGGTGCAAACGCGTCACTTAGAAAGGCATGCTGAGTATTAAAAAACTTACAAAAATAAAATCAAACTGCGTGCTGCCCATCTTTTCCAATAGTAAAAGAACCTTATGAAAAAATCACTTGATTTTACAACAAAAGACACAAACGGACATTTTTATGTAAATTTATAAGGCAAACTCTTTATATAATAAATAGGTTACAGGGATTCAGTGGGGGGGGGTGTTTTTGAAACGTATACAGGTACATTCAGACAGGTTTACTGAAATGGTACAAATTTCCTTAATAAATTGCCTTTTGTTTTTAAATATATCAGTGCTTTCAGTCATTTGGCTATACACAAAGAACCTTTTTTTCTGAACACTACAAAAAAGCAATCAATAATTCTTGTTTTTAAAACGACCTACTTATTTTCTAAAGTAATTGTCCCAAAACACAAAAACTGAAGGTGAATAGATATAGGGCTTTTAGAGACATCTCCAGCTAAGTCTATCCTGGCTTCTCCCCGTGCCCCAAGTGCACCTCTCCCATCCTCAGACAGGCTTCCAGGCTGGAGCCAGCTCCCTTCTGCACAAGGTGGCCTGTGTCACTGGCAATGCTGTCCACAGCTCTCGGCCTCCAGGCTGGCACAGGGGAGCATGACTTCAACTTAGGAGGGGGCAGACACCCTGCCTGGCTCGTCCAGATGCTGAACCTGCACGCAATGATCGCTACAGTCAGCACTGTCCCCGGCTCTCAAGGAGGGAGGGGCTGGTCAGGTTTTTCGGGAGCCCCAAACCATGTCTCATGAGGGTAATGGCTTCTCTCAAGAGATGTTTTTGCCATGGAATGGGAAGGGGTTTCTCACATCCAAATTTTGCTGGCAATAGATGACAGCCAAGAGAGAGCAAGCCCCTCCATGGCCATTTTATTGCCCCGGGAGGGGGAGGGTGGGGAATAAAGACGTCACAGTGTTGTGCCCTGGAGGATGGGGTGGGGTGTGACAGAAGTGTCTTAAACAGTAATGCCCATGGGGCACACTTTGGAGAGAGAATGGCCACCACCTGGCCTGTCCAGGGAGAGTTGCATCAGGGGGGAGTGGCCAAACGCATCTGCCAACAACAGCCTCCTGCTCCGGCAGGCCCAGCCCCATTCTCCCGCACACATCCCCTCCTGGCTCCCCTCAAGGAAACATCAATCTTATCTTTCCTTAAAAGTACGGGATGGTGGTAATAATCGTGGGGGAAGGCGAAGCAAAAAAGAATCCACTGGGTGGAACAAAACCTGGTTTTGCTGTGACTTGGAAAGTGGCAACACATCAGCTGTTCGGTTTGCTGGCTTGGAATGGGACTCCCGGGCTCCACTGCTATGGGTGGGTTCTGGCTGATCTGGGCAGGGGTCATCTGTTCGGCTCTCCCCTCTCATCTCAGTCACCATCCCCCTCCCTCAGAATGCTTTTGCTTGTAAAGATAAAGTGTCTAGAAGTATTTGTCTCTGGAACAATTACTTTAAACATAGTTACAATACAGACTTCAGTTCAAACACAGAAGAGATTTACTTAGCAAAGTTCCTTTCACCCACCAAAAATTACACAAATATAAGCCTCAACACCACAGTTAAGAGGACCAGTAGAGAGAACCTCATGTTTGGAACACAAAAGGAGAAATAAAAACCAAACCAAACCCAAACAGAAAAACCCCAGAAAGACAAGGAAAGGGCAAAGAAGGAAGGGGAAGGAGAGCAAACACAGCACACGTTACAGTGTCCAGATACACGGGAGCCCAGCATGGGCAAGGGCTCGGCACACATTGAGTAACAGTCCTGGTGATATTTGGTCATATATTCATCGACTACTGACTCTGGAGCGGCTGTTATTGATTGAAGCAGTGACAAATCAAACGAAAAGGAGGCCGTGGTAGCAAGGGAAGGAGCAGGCTTCAAGTTCTGCAAGCCTTTTGCACTCCACTGTCCAGCTCCCCAGAAAAACTGAACCGGGTGGGCCCCGCTCCATCCGGGCAGGGCTAGAGGTCACCGGGTGAAGCTAACTCGGGCGTCGATTTCATGTCAGTCAGAAAACACGCTCATGGACGCACGCAGACACCCACCTGTTTATGGCCAAACATCAGCGGCAATGGCCTCCTCGCCTCCTCTGCCCCATCCCAGGCTGGGTGGGAAAGAGCATCGTGACCCACTGCTAACACTGAGCACGCGCCGGAGCAGGCCCCGGATGTGGGCCCAGAGGCTGCCCCAGCCCTGGTCCTCCGAGGGGCCCATGGTTAGCCCGGCCACTGAAAGAGCCTACGGCTGTTTTTCTTTTGGATTCAGGCCTCAGAAGAAGCAATGACAGCAGGGAGGGAAGCTTTTGGCCCTGGTGATTATAATGCTCTCTGCTTTGGAAGAACAAGTTTCTGATTTTTTTGGTGTTTCTAATTACTTAAAAAAAGATGATCAAAAAGAACTGTTACAGCTAAACTCTCTAGCAGATATTGCTCATTAAGAATTACAAAAGCAAATGCAATTACTTGTAGGATGGGGGAGAAGAAAGGGACATTTCTGGAGTCTTCACTACTTCCTGGAGGGGACCCGCTGGACTCACGCATGTGATTCTGGGGTCCCTGGCCTTCTACCTGGTGCAGCTCACAGGTTCAGAGACAGGCCAGGCCTCCCGTCTCTGCTCCAGTCCCCAGGCTCGACAGAGTGGGAAGGGTGAAACACACTCGGGCCCTAATGGTGGGCTCACCCTCACCAGGTCACTGGAAGGGGATTGGGGGAGTCAGGTCACCCCAGTGGACTCCAGCTTCCACAGGTGGAAGGGAACCAGGCTGTGCAGACTACGTTCCAGACTTCAGCAGGCCAAGGGAGTGCTCCTGCACCCAGAACCTTGGGACCTCTTTCACAAGCACGGGAGAAACAGAGTGCAAAACCCGGGTGTTGCCTGGAGCCTCCTTCGCCTGGCACAGAGAAGCCCTTGAAAGAAGCGAGGAAAGACCACGAATCTGCTTGGACAGAAGAAGTGACCAGCAGACAGATTTGTCATTTTTTTTCTTTTTTTTTTTTTATTTTCCCTTGTCCTATGCTATGGTTATCAGAATATTATAATTAAGCAACAGGTATAATTTTAACAGGTCTTTTTTTGTGTGTGGAGCCACAAGCAAAATGAGTTTATAATTGTGCAATATACAGATATATATATAAAAATTCAACTGCTTTGTGTGTCTAGTCGGTGCGTTAAATAAAAGGGACAGAAAAACTAAAAGCAAAACTAAAAAGCAAAACAAAAGCCCAGGATAGAAGAGACAAAGCAGGCCTATGCGCACAGTCCATACGTTACTAGATATAATCAGGGTCACCAGGAAGAACAGCTTTGCCACTTGACACACAAACACTGCAGGGAGGGGGCTATCAGTGGGCAGGAGCCAAACCTCTTGGCCTTTTCACCTCATCTGCTGAGCAGGACCTGATCAAAGGTAGGACAGAATGGGAGGTTGGGGACAAAGAGATTTCCAAGTTCCCCAAATGTTCTTGAATTCAAAGGTAGGATTTCCTCCAGGGTCTGGGCTCTGCCTGTGCAAGGTCAGGGCCTGGAGCGGTAGTCGGGGGCTGTGCTTCTTCCTCCTTGCACTGCCCTCACACCTGCCTCCCTCTGCCTCCTGACAGGGCGGGCAGGGGGCCTTGGGGAGGCAGTGAGAGGCCAGCTCAGAAGGGAGCGCCAGGGCGCCCACCATGCAGCCACTTTGCCAAGGCCTGCGATGTGAGGCAAGCAGAGCAGGAGTGGGCGGGGCAGGCTGCCGCTCAGGCAGAAACGCCTTCCCAGTTCCCTGGGTGTTTTCCTGACACATCGGCACCGCCGGGGAGGCTCTGTCAAGATGAGAAGAGCAGGAAGTAGGGTGGTGCTGGGCCTTCCGGGTCACCGGTGAACACTCCACCTTTCATACCACTCCCAAAGGACAGGGTCAGAAGCCATGTCCTCAGGATTGCTACTCAAGGAGGTACTACTGGCTGTCCAATGACAAAATGGTCCAGAGTCTCAGGGAGCCCTGTTTCCACCTCCTCAGATCCCCCTTGCCTATAACGCTCACGAGACATCTCAGACCAAATGCTAAGTATTTTTAGATCAGCATTTTTGTAAAAGCTTGCTCTTAATTCATTCAAAAAAATTGAAAAGTAACTTTCTGCCATATGTTTTCTAGGTTTTCCTTCTAAATTGTTGAGAACTGACTTCAGTGTTCAGCTTTTCCCCTCTAATATGTAAGTTTAGACCCCGGGGGAGGCAGTATCCTAGTGATTTGTAACAAGTAGACGATGCCTTTTCTGAAGACTGATACAATATCTAAAAGAGAAAGACACCAAAATGCACAGAATAAACAAATCCCTTCAGAGCAGAGCAGAGAGAAGAGCAGGAAGACATGGAGGGAGCAGGGTTCTGTCCCCCACTGGGCAGGTCCTCCAGATCCCCTCCATGGCAGAGGCTCTAGAAACAGCTCACTCCCCAAAGTCTAGGACACGGGTCCTAGAATCTGCAGGTGTGAACTTGAAACAGGAATCCATTTGTGGCAATGACACAGGCTAAAAATGGATGCCCAACAGTCTTCTCAAAGAACTGGTACCTGTGACCTCCCTGGCCCAGTCAGCCCAGAGAACCTGACTGGAAAGCTCTGGAAAAGGAGCTGTGGTTAGAGGGGATACAGAGTTCCGGCTGTCAGGCTCCACTTGGGCTAAACAAAATCCAGATGGTCCCACCCAGGGGACTCCGCTGATATCCTTTTGCTCCCTCCTGGGCTTGAGCCGCTTACTAAGTGATTCAACATTCAGAGGTTCTGTCAGCTAAAGAAACTCCTTTCTCCACCAAACTTGGCAGTTTGTGTCTGGTTATTACTCTTTTGCCATCACTGTCACAGCAATGAAAAGCTGGACAGAGAAGCAGGTGACAATTATGGGCTGCTCCCTGTCCCAGGTGCACTGTTCATGCCTCAGGTCTGGAATGATGCCACCCGACAGACGATTGTCTGCACCCGCATCGGCTCTCACGAGTCGCAGCTTCTGCCATCCAGTGAGCTGAGAGGCTGAGGCCCTTGGCTCGTTTGGCACTGATGGACTGGGGGATGTGGCATTTCTGGGTGTCCTCTGTGCCTTTTGATACGGGAATACATCATCAGCAGAAGGGAGCTGTGCTAGTGCCGTGACCAAGTGTCTCCAGCTCACTGAGCTGTCAAGGCTGGCGATCCCACTGGCTATGACAAGCCCACCACCAGGCAGGGCTGGGAGTGGTAGACCTGGGGGAGCTCGAGGACATACAGTATTGTCAGGAGAGGAGGTAGTAACTAACAACTGGAACAAGGGTGGGGGAGACTGTGGGTCTGACATTAATGACGTAGCCCCACGGGTACTGGAAAGCTGTCGGTCAATTCTTCTATTTTCACAAATTCATCAAAAGAGGCCCCCATCTTCATAGTGTTCAAGTACAGACAAAATTGAGGTCACACCCCAAAACTGGGCCGGACACAGCTGGTGAGAATCCTGCAGCTTAAGGCTTTCCCTCCAACCTCCTGTCAACCTGACCCCAAGGCAGGGGCAGCGTGGGAGCTGCAGGGCCCCTGCCTGCCAAGGCGATAAAACACCAAGGCAGTCTGCTGAAAGGCGACTGACTTGTGATGCCTTTATTTGGGAAAGAAGAGGGAATGAGGAAGAAAGGGGGAAACAGAGAAAACCCTAAGGAGCCTCAGGCCCCACTGGCAGCTCTGGAACAAACTTGAAGGGAAAGAAGCTGGGGAGCGAGGGAGCTGTAGCTGGGGCCCAAACGAAAGTAAGTGACACTTGAAATGCTGTGTTTCCAACCATGACTGCCCAATTGGCCCTGAATGAACTGTCATGGGTGACAGGAGGGCCTGGTGGGCCCCACACTCCTCTTACCAGGACCAGATGACACCCAGCTGATGGGGAAGCAGCTCCTGACACTAAGTCCAGAAGCCACATTTCATTGGACTAAGAATAATGCATAAAAACCCAACTGACCAAAATAAACTTCTCAGTGACAACCTGGTTGGATGCTGCGCTCTTATGGATAAGTGTCCTTTGGTGGTGCCAGGAGTGCGAGGCCACTGTGGGGGCAGGAGCCTTTTGTCCTTGGAGGAAGAGTTCTAGAGGACTCACCCTCTCCTCCGACTCCTCTTCCCTTCCTGGGGAAGAGTCAGAAGTGAAGCTGTGGTGGGGGGGGCGGTCAGCAGCAGAGCAGGTGGAAGGGATCAGGGATCAGGGATTGGGCTGATGGGAGTTTGGTTGCAGGACTTGTTTTACAGCATAAGGAAATGGATACATATATGCTAGAAAGTCCAACTTTGAGACTCTACATAAACAGAATGGGGCAAACTCCCTCACTTCTAACCATTCCAGAAGAGACAAACACATTTTTTTTCTTAAGCTACTGATTGGAACTGTCAACTATGGTTCCTGATCACTACAGACTGGCAAGGAAGTGCTAGACAGTTTCTATGATGTTTCACTCCTTCATGATTACACCGCAGTAAGGAAGCCAGGGGACAGTAACTGAAATACACAAGACAACACGCACTTGACAGTTCATGGCAGCAGCTCACATGGGACATGCCTGTGGGTGTTTCTGGAAGCATAAGACTGCTGTCTCATTTGCTACTTTGATAAGGTACTTCTCAGTTGGACAGATTTAGATATAAGAGACATCTCTGTAAACACAGAAAAGGATATACCAATATGATGAAGATATGCAGCTAGATAAGGACTTCCTGAACAGAGGTTAAAAAGACGGGATCCCAAATGAAAACTGATCAATTAAAAACCCACAGCAAGCCCACACCTCTAAGCCCCTACACCACACCTATGGATCAGATAGTGAAATGTGTGGTGTTCTGGCCCCGCTGCATTTAGCAAAAGCAAAACATTTCCATTAGAAAAGAACTCTGAGGGAAAAGGGGGAGCAGAGAAGGGACCGGGGACCTAGGTGCTGGTCCCACCTCTGGTCTCGAGAGTTCTGCATCGGTACCGCTGCTGCCGTGCTGTACACTACGCTAGACTCTGGACTTCTGAGTGAGGTCAAGGTCGGGTGGCATGGAGCCCCTGTTGGGCTACTCGATGACTGGCAGGCCACAGGGGGCCTCTGTGCTTTCCTCAGCTACCAAATCCGGCCCAGCTCCTCCAGTCCACTTATCTAGAGTAGAAGGGTGAAAAGGCTCATTGTTCAGGGTGGGAAATGCCTTTTGCTTTTTCTTACCAGGGAAGTGGGGGCTACCTAGGAGAGCAAGACCTTGCTGCTCTCTTGCTCTTCACAGACAGGCCAGGTCGGACTTGGTGGAGCCCAAGGCCTTCTTAGGGCTCAAAACAGGGTGGGGTTGGTACTGGCAGCAGGAAGACAAAGGGCAGGCAGAGTTCTAGGGACTGGAGCCGACAAGTGTGGTTGGGCACTGCGGCTGCCTGGAACAGAAGGGATGAACTAGGAGGAGGAAGGGAAAGAAGTGAAAGGATGAAATGAACAAAAGGCAGAAATGGAAGGGGAGAAGAGAAACCAATCAGGAAGTCCTTATAAAATTGCAGCAAACACTTAGAGTTTCGGAGCTTCGTGGGAACCCTATGTGCTGAGCCCACTTTAAAACAAGCGCAGGTATATATACAAATCCAGGTAGTTCTCAACACCGTCACATCTGGTGGCTTGAGGGACCAAATGTCACCAATTCAAGCCAGTTTGCTCTCAGAGCATCTGTTTGTTTTGAAGTGGGAACATGAAGATTTAATAGTGCAAATAATTCTAAGCTGTCCCTAAAGGAGAACTGGAAAGTAACTGAAACGTTTTCTTTTCCTCCCGCCTTGCCCCCTCCCCTGTCCACTAAGTCCTTAACTGCCAGTCACAGACTGCTCTGAGAGATTAGTCCTCTCTCTCAGCCCACTGTGCTTGGCCCAGCCCGACCCGGGCCAGCCTGCCTGCACCTTGTCCTACTGCCTCCATGGCCTCTCTAGCGCCACCCACTGGAGGACGTCCCTTGAGAATGGACGATACCACCTCACCCTGGGCCATCCTCTCCTGTGGTTTAGGCCAGTCTACACCCAGTAGTTCAAGGGATGACTCCCTCCTAGCCATGCCAGAGCTGGAGCAGACAGGTACCACTTTCCTTTCCTGTGAAGTGTCCTTGCCAGTTTTGGATTGGGGCTGGTGTGGGGCCAGACTTGAGCCCACCACAGGTGGGATCGCATGGGCCATAGCCACTGGTCATATCCATCTTCTCTAAACAATCCAACTGTCTCTCCTGCCTCACACCTCCCTGTCCCAACATGGTTGGGAGTAGGGGAGGTGGGGGGAGCTGAGGGAGCTGTAGACGGGGCACTGATGGCACCGAAAAAGGGAGTGTCCTCTCAACTGCTGTCTCTAACGACCACATGGGGGAAAGGTTTTGGAGGGAGGGGAGGTGCCTGGTCAACAGCTTGTCTGGTCAGTAGTATCTGCAGCAAGCCTTGTTGAAGGAGCCTAGTTTAGAAAAGTGCAAAGCTACTTCTGGCCCTGGTTAGGTCTTCAACCTGACTGTGCTTGTCGGTAAGAAAAACATCCCCAATGCTCCAACTACTCCCACCCTGAAGCCACGAAACTCTAAGTTTACTGAAAGAAAAAAAAATATTTTTTATTTCAGTTAATCGGGAAGCTTTGTCAGAGCCCTACCCATAAGGAGAAGAGACAACAGCTGCCTTTATTCTTGTTGGTTTGCTTTGCAATCCGCTCTGCGTAAAGTCAGCTAACTCTCTCGGTCACGGGCGTCCGGCTGTCCACAGGCTCCTCTCTGTTTGGCCTTGGCATGGAGGATGAAACAATGTCTTTGCGCTCTCCCTCCCCTCGGTGTTTGTACTTTTCTGCAGCCGTGGCGGCGGTAGCGACCGCGGGCTGAGTCTTAGCTGGCTCCTTGGGGCAGCCGTCGCTCTCCAGCGAGCCTCCTCTGGGCATCTTCTCCTCTTTGCAGACGCTGCTGCTCAAGTCCTGGGGCTCAGGGGGGCTGGTGGGGTCCTCGGAGCTCTCGGGCTCAGGTGGGGGTGGGGGCAGGGGTGGGAGCAGCGGCACGGGGGCCTTTGGGGACTCTGAGTGGTGGTGATGGTGGTGGTGCTCCTTCTTGGGGGGCGAGGAGGCGCTGCTGCTGCGCCCCTTGGGGCTGCTCTCCTTGCTTTTCCGCCCGGGGCTCTTACAGGTCTTCAGTCCCTTTCCGCTCTTCTCACCGAGGGTGGACACCAGCAGGGGCTTCACCACTTCCTTGACCTCGATGCTGACCGTCTCCCGGGTCTTGCGCTTCTTGATGGGGAGTACGGTCTCCTGCACAGATCGGATAGAAGACTCCTTCACGGCTTTCTTTTTGGCCTCAGCGGCAGCGGCTGCCACCACACTCCCCGGCTTTCGGCCCCGTTTCTTGGGAATGGCTTGAGGGTCAGCCTCGGCTTTTCGTTTCCTGCCGGGGCGTTTGATCACCATAACCTGGGTGGATGTGGTGGCCCCACCCCCCTCAGCCTTGCCCCCTGGCGAAGTTTGGAAAGGCATCTTGACGAGGAGCTTCCCAGGGCTTTTCTCCAGGACCCTTTTCACCTGCACACCCTCTGACGTGGCCGCCTTGGGTCTCGTGGTGCCGCTCCCTTTGGGGCGTCCCCGGCCTCTGCCAGTTCCTGGAGCTTTGGGAGATTTGGGCTTCTTAGGTGGTTTCTGCTCTCGCCGGGAGGGGCTCCCTCTCCCAGTTACCGTGAAGTCAAAATCATTAGGGTCCAGGGATGTGTCGCCTACCTTTTCGAAGTATGCAATCAATTCCACTTTAGAGCGAAAGGCTTTTCCCTGGGGACTGTGAGGACAAATGGAAAGACATAAAAAACAATTAGAGGCTCCCCATGGCAATGTCAGAGATAGGGCAGAGTGGATGGTGGTGACAACACTCTGATAAATGTTACTATTGAACAAGAGTCACACTGCCTGGCTGCCCCTGAGGATCTGTCTGTTACCAAAGCCACTCACTCGTCTGCCTGCCCCTGACTCCCCAGGCCTCTCCAAAGTCCAGCAACCAAAGAGTCAGGCCTGGTACAGAGGGGCTGTTGGACTGAGGCCCATTCTGCTGCTTGGTGCCTGGGCCTTAGTCACCATCTGGAACATTCCTGGGCCTGAGTCACCATCTAGAACATTCCTAAATCTGAACTCAGGTATGGTGCTCAGACTCTCTGGGAATCAGTTTCAACAAGATCATCATTTGCTCACCCTTCTGAGGGTTATGGAATTAAATGAGGCTATCTGCCAATGTCATGTGAAAACTGCTAACCTTTTTGGGATCATTTAAGGGGCACAACAGAAACATGCTTCTTCACTCCTCCTCAGAACCCCCGGCTCTGCAAGTTCCTCTGCTTCCGCAGCTATTCCATCTCCAGATAAGAACTCGAGGTGCAGAGAGGATAGAGGACATCGACCTCTGTACACAGTCATTTCAAGCATACCTGGTCTTAGTGTTCACTGTTTATGCTCCCCCCGCCCCCGCTGTGGGGTTAGGCACATACGTTTTCCTGCTCTATGAGAGATCCGTCTCTGCCCTCCCTGCCCTGTAGAGACAGGAGTTGCTCTTACTTACTTAATCAAATACACATCATACTTCCCAGCAGAGCGGCCAGATTTCCTTTGCTTAAGCTTCCGTGTCCAGCCTTCAGGTAGGGTGGGGTCATCATACATGGGTCCCCGGTCACGGATGATGGAGCGCCGCTGTTTGGGGGAGGCAGAAGCTTCTGGCACGGCTGGGGCGGAGCCCGACCCTTCTGATGTCTCCGCTTTGCCTGCCTCTGCGGGCTCGGCAGAGTGGTGGGCTGATGGCTGCATGGGCTCATGCTTGCCCTCTTTGTCTTCTTTCTTATCTTTCTTCACCTTTTTGAACTTTAGGGGCTTGTCCTTGAGGCCCTGGAGATCCTGGTCTTCTGACTTTTCTTCCCTGAAGTGTTAAACAAGTATGTAAGTATCACAAAGAACACGCCAGTCTGCAAAACAAATGAGCAGAGGCAGGCCTGGACCCCCACCACATGCAAGGCCCCAGGCCATCATATACTCAGATCTTAATGTCCTTCCCCAGGACAACAGGGCCTCAGGCCAAGCTGGGACCCAAATATTTCTTTAGGAACTTGGGCCCTGGTGGTGCTGGCTGGCGTGGCTGACCTGCACTGTGACCACCTGCAAGTCTCACTCCTGGCATTGCAGGAGAGTCGGAGCCCTTTCCTCTGAGCGGAAACATTGCGTGGCTCCTGAGCGTCCCACGCCAGCATGAGTCGCACCTCAGGGGCCTCTGGGCTCGACGCCTGACAAGAGGCCTTCGAATGCTGGAAAGGGAGTCAAATGGGGGTGGGGGTCTGCTTTGTGAAAGCCGGGGCTTGGGCGTCTTTTTGGTTTTCTAGAACAAATGCTCAATGAGGCACACAGTAGTGTTATGGAAAGCACAGGTTTGGAGCCACTTTCCAAACATGAACCCCAGTAAATGACCTCAGCCTTCTGTGCCTCAGTTTCCTTATCTTGACAATGGGTAAACCCATCTGGGCATCCTTACTGTGAGCATCATGGGAGAAAAGGCACAATGGCACTATATAAATAACAGCTAACTCAGGCCATAACAAACTGCCACCCAGGGTTCTGGGGTGATAAGAGAAGTGCTCCCAGGTGGTGTGAGCCTTTAACACAAGACGTTCCCTGACAAGGAATGGCCTCAGCCACAGCAGATGCGGAGGGAAGAGCAAGGAAAAAGGTGTTGTCCAGGCAGAGCCATGTGCCCCCTTCCTATTCTAGGGTGGTAGTCCTCCCTATTCTTTTCTGGTGACAGAAGCAGCTCCTTTTCTGCACATCACTTTGGCCTGGTAGGATCTCTTCAGAAATGGCCACCGTGAGGCCCCAGGCCCCAGAATCAGTGTCTGGCCATGATGCTTTACTAAACTGTCTAGTATGCCACCATGAAACCTCCTAGAACTTCAGAGCCTCAGCAACAACAGGTGTGGCTTGGAAAGCAGCAGCCACCTGCGAGTCCCTTCATTAGCAGTTCATTCTGGAAAAGAGCCTGACTACTTCTGCCCTCCGGGTTCTCAGCCCCACAACTCCCCTGTCCCATGTGGTTGGTTAATAAGTGCCGGTCACTGCCTCGTGGCTGGTCTACCCCAAGAGACTTCCCCTCTTGTCTACACTGCACAGACTGTGCAGTGAGGGCACCATGGCACACACTGGCAAGCATCCTTGGGAAACCAGGACTCAAATGATGTAGGGAAGTTACTGAAGGCTGGTTAGCACTGGGACTCAGAAGCTACAAGGACATACCTCTCCAGAACCATCAGGTCAGGTGTAGGGAGGCAAGAGCAGCTCCAATCTAGTGACAAGGTCTTAGAGTGAGGGAATGTCTTGTCCGCACTATAACTCACCCCTGAGTTCCTCCCAATCCTGTATCTTCCTCCAGCAGTTTAGGGCCCAAGGTGTGGATGCCGAGTCACTGCATATTAAGAGGCATCCTACAACCCACAGAGCAGTCTTTCTTGCTGTCAAGGGGGGTCCCTAATCTGTTCCAGCACAGAGCTCTCAATGTGAAATGACAGAGAACCCTGGGGAGCTAGGTGTAGCCTGTGGCCCATGCAAGATCAGCCTTTGAGAATGGCCCCCTAGGCAGTTCCCCATAAAGGAGAGAGAGAAGGGGAGCCACCGGCAAAGTGGGCCAAGAGAGCAGACAGACAGGAATCAGTACTTCCACACAATCCATCATGGAATGCCACAGCTGCTCCTTGGAACCTGGACAGTCCTGATGTCAGAGAAAAACAGTGAACTACTAGGAAAGATCTGGCTTCTTCGAAACTCTCATTTGCATTCCCAAATACCCTAATCACCATGAGGTCAAAGTATAAACCTAAACATGACCTAAGGAATGCCTTCTAGAAATCTATGCTAAAGAGACACCTCCAAAAATCTCAAAGAACATATGCATGATATTATTTGCTACAGCATTATTTTGACCAGCCAAAGGCTACAATCCCTCAGATCCCTATCACCAGGGCACTTGCTGAATAAACTATGGTGCACCCACACACTGGAGTACTGCCCAGCTCCAAAGGGACTAAACGAGAGCTCTAAACACTGTGATGGAGCGATTTCCAGGATCCGCTGTGAAGCAAAAGTAGCAAAGTGCAAACGTATCTACTGCATGATACCTAGGTAAGAAAGAAGGGGGGTTAAGGAAGGACACACCAGGAACTAATGAAATTGGCTCCCTGCATGGGGCAGTGGGAACAAGGTGAGGGTACAGGCACAGGAGTGAGACCTAGCTGAACATGCCTCAGTGTCATTCTGACTTCTGAATCATGTAAAAGTTTATATTACCCCAAATAAAATTCAAAAAGTAACAAAACCTCATTACACTGAATGCAGATAGAAACAAATGAGCTTGGGCCAGGCATGGTGGCTTCAGCCGACAATCCCAGCATTTTGGGAGACTGAGGTGGAAGGATGACTTGAGCCCGGAGTCTGAGGCTGCAGAGAACCATAGCTACATCACCGCACTCCAGCCTGAGTGACAGAGTGAGACCCTGTCTCCTTTTTTTTTTTTTTTTTGAGACAGAGTCTTGCTCTGTTGCCCAGGCTGGAATGTAATGGCAGGATCTCAGCTCACTGCAACTTCCGCCTCCCAGGTTCAAGTGACTCTCCTGCCTCAGCTTCCTGAGTAGCTGGGATTATAGGCGCCTGCCACCACACCCAGCTAATTTTTCTATTTTTGGTAGAGACAGGGTTTCATCATCTTGGCCAGGCTGGTCTTGAACTCCCGACCTCGTGATCCACCCGCCTTGGCCTCCCAAAGTGCTGGGATTACAGGTGTGAGCCATTGCGCCCAGCCAAACAAGTTTAATTCTATACCAAATTGTCAATACCACGAGAAAATATTTATTTCAAGTAACTTTTGACTACATTGCTCTAGAAACCTGCACTGGAACATATTCTAAGGCCAACAATGACACTCCAGGGGCAGTAAACCCACTGAATTGGCTCCTAGGAGAGACATGTTATTCTAGTTCTGGGGCATCTTGTGCCAGAAAGCCCGGGGAGTGCAAGAGAAAAACAGGGAGAATCCGTGAGAGGCCTCTAGCTGTCGTCCAGGTGTGGCCAAGGGTGGGGGCAGTTGAGGATTTGGGGATGGTCTAGGCGGTGAAGCAACAGAGCTCGCTGGTGGAACTGGAGTGGGGGTGAGGGGCAGAGGTGGGTCAGGGACCATTTCCAAAGCCTGGGAAGATGGTGGTGCCACTGATTGAGAAGGAAAAGACTGAGGGGCAGGCCGGGCACAGTGGCTCACACCTGTAATCACAGCACTTTGGGAGGCCAAGGTAGATGGATCACTTGAGGTCAGGAGTTCGAGACCAGCCTGGCCAATATGGCAAAACTCCATCTCTACTAAAAATACAAAAATTAGCTGGGCATGGTGGCGGGTGCCTGTAATCCCAGCTACTCGGGAGGCTGAGACAGGAGAATTACTTGAACCCAGGAGGTAGAGGTTGCAGTGAGCTGAGATCGCGCCACTGCACTCTAGCCTGGGTGACAGAGCGAGACTCCATCTCAAAAAAACCAACAAAACAAAACAAAACAAAAACCCAAAACCATACCCCTCTCCTCATCCTCCCTCTAATCAGACCCCTGCCACAGACAATCTTGATTATGAGGAGAACTAAATACCCAGTTCATAAGTTCACACATTTTTTTTTTTTTTTTTTTTGAGACAGAGTCTCACTCCGTCACCAGGCGCCAGGCTGGAGTGCAGTGGTGCGACCTCGGCTTACTGCAACCTCCACCTCCTGGGTTCAAGCAATTCTCCTGCCTCAGCCTCTCCAGTAGCTGGGACTACAGGTATGCGCCACCACACCCAGCTAATTTTTTTGTATTTTTAGTAGAGACGGGGTTTCACCATGTTGGCCAGGATGGTCTCAATCTCTTGACCTCGTGATCGGCCCACCTCGGCCTCCCAAAGTGCTGGGATTACAGGCGCGAACCACCACGCCCGGTGGCTATATTTAAGAGTTGAAGTGACCTCAGAAAAACTACCTATTCAACTCTTGAGTGTTACAGACGGAAAAAAATGGAAGTTCGAGATCACTGTGAGTCACAAACACGCATGTCTGTTCAACTGCCTTCATCCTGGGCTAGACCCTGCATCATCCTTCTACCTCCAAGGCTCACAGTTTGGAAGAGGGAACAAATAGGTAACAACAACATAGTTCCAGCTCCCTTCCCCTAAAGAAAGCTTGTTCCAGGCACAGTGGAAGCACAGGGGTGTGGATAATTAGGAGTGGGTGGGCTGGAGGAGGAAGGCCTGAGCTGGGCTCTCAGGGCTGATGTGTTCCAGAGGTGGGCACGGGGGCTTAGGGTATGCCAGGACAGATCGGCAGAAGTGACACTATCAACATGGTTATAGCTCCTACCTCATCACCAGTGTGACCAATGATGCCTACCCTGTGTGACCAGCAGCTCTGGGCCTAACCCTATCACTCCCTCCCACCTTTTCATCTGGAGAATTTTCAGGTTTATCTGGAGAACTTTCATCTTTCAGGTTCAGTTCAGACGGCACTTGTAGGCTGGGTGTAGTGGCTCAAGCCTGTAATCCCAGCACTCTGGGAGGCTGAGGTGGGTGGATCACTTGAGGCCAGGAGTTCAAGACCAGCCTAGCCAACATGGCAAAACTCTGTCTCTACTAAAAATAGAAAACATTTGCCAGGTATGGTAGTGCGTGCCTGTGGTTCCAGCTACTTGGGGGCTGAGGCATGAGAATTGCTTGGACCTGGGAGGCAGAGGCTGCAGTGAGCTGAGATTGTGCCATCTCAAAAAAAAAAAAAAAAAAAAAAAAAAAAAATATGGCACTGCTGAGACACGTACCCTGTGACACCTGCCCTGATACTGCCAAACCACACCAAACCTCCCACCCACCCTGCACAAAAAGCCAGAGCACCCAACCCCCCAGGGTGAAGCCCAACCC